>BSBK01014001.1:0-25000 GCA_027943335.1 Chamaecyparis obtusa
TGTATATATATATATATATATACATGTATATATACATATATATATACATATATATATATATATATATATATATATATATATATATATATATATATATATATATCTATATATATATCTATATATATATACATATATATATATATACATATATATATATATATATATATATATATATATATGAATTTTTGAAAGTAGCTTACTTTGAGATTCATGTATAGAAATTTCACAAATGTAAGCTATTGATGGGATTTGATAGAGGTTGGCCCTTTGGTGTAGATATTTGTTATGCTCCAGACCTATAAACTGTAGTAATGATGTAGGGACCCAACTAGTTAGGTTCAAACTTACCTGGATTTCTCTTTCCATCTAATTGTTATGATTTTCCATAAGTACTGAATCCCCAACTTCAAAGACTTGGACTTTGACCTTCTTATTGTAGTCTTACAAAGATGCTACTAGTATGCCTAAAAATGGTTTAAGGTGTTATGTCATTTCTCATCCAATAATTCTAGTTCTTGAAGTCAAGATATATGGTATTCCTCATTTGATATGAGATTATTTAGGGATACTCATAATGATGGAAATTCAACCTTAATTAGAAAGATGGATCTGGTACTATAAACAAGTGAATATGGAGTGGCTCTAGTGGGTGTGCAAAATTTGGTGCAATATTCCCATAGGGTGGGACTCAATTGGATATGCTAATCCCAACCAGTGTCACTAGCTGTCTTTTTGAGGATTTTTAGAATCATTAGACACCTCTACTTGGTCATTACTTTGTGGATAGTAGCATGAGGAATAATGGTGTTGGATGTGGAACCTATCACAAAGTTTGTCAACATGTTTATTTTTGAATGGAGTGTCATTATCTGTGATAATAACTTGTGGTACTCCATACAAGTTTACAATGTATTTTAGGATATATTTTGAAATTTGCTTTTCAGTTATGTAGGTAATCATAATTGATTCGATCTGCTTTGTGAAATACTTAGTGGTTGTAATGGTATACTCATGACCGTTAGTGGATAGTGGGTGAATCTTACCAACAAGATCAAGTCCCCATTGCGAGAAAGGCCATGGTGAAGTAAGTGGCTACAACTCCTAAGCTAGTACATGGATGTGGTTATCGTGTCTTTGACACTTGTTGCACTTTTGGATGAATTTACATGCATTCATCTCTATAGTGCACCAATAGTACCCAATTCTTAAAAGTTTCTTAGACAAGATTAAACCACTAGAATGGGCATCACAGATGCCTTTGTGTACCTCATATAATGTTTAGTGTGCTTCTTCCAAATTAGGACATTGAAAGAGTGTACCACCTAACCTTTTTTTTAAGTTTATTGGCAATAATGACGTAATGGAATGATTGTCTTATAAGGGACTTTTTGTAGTTTTGGAATAGGTTAAGGGATATGGTTTGGTCTTTGAGATAAGCATAGACCTCTTGGTACCATGAGTAATTAGGACCAATAATCACACACACAAACTTAGACATTGGGACTTAAAAGGCATGGTCCAGCAGTTGTTTAACCAAGAATTCATAATGTGTAACTTTTGGAGGCATGTCTAGCAGAATTCCATAGTGGCCATAGCATTGGCTACTTTGTTTTTGGCATGAGGGACTTGCTCAAAATTTATCTGATCAAAGTAATGCTTGAAGTCTTCTTCCATGGCCTTGTACGGGATCAAATTCTCATCTTTGGTGTCATAACTATTGTTTACCCAATTTATGACGAGTTGAGAGTTACTATACACTTACATATGCTTGATCTTCCACTACACCATGGTTTTCAAACCTATAGTGAGTGCTTCATATTCAAAAATATTGTTCAAGTAGTCAAAGTTTAGTCTATAGGATTTGGGGATCAAATCTCCTTGAGGTGTGATAAAGACAATGTCGGTGTTTGATCCCTTCTATGTGTGAGAGCCATTAAAGTACAACTTCCATTGCTTTGGCTCCTCTAAAGTGAATATGTCTTCATCTGGGATGTTGAATAGGTTGAATAACTAAGAGGGGGGTGAATAATTTATTCCCAAACAAATAAACAAAACTTTTCCTTTATCGGTAAACATTTAAATAGTAATGATGCAAGATTAATATTTGTCAATTAAGCACATAAACCATCCATAGTAAAGATATGCATGAATAACAAAAGAAGACAAAAATAAACAACACTAGATTTTACGTGGAAAGCCCAACTAGAAAAAACCACAAAGAAGTTAATTATCATGAATATGAAAAACACTTGTTAGGGTGACACCGAAAGGTTATTTGTACAAAGGCTCACTGTCATATATTACAAAGGGCTCATTGTCGATAAAGCTCATTGTTGATACATGAAATCTCATTTTTGATAGACTAAGGCTCACTGTCGATACAAAGAAGATGTGAATAGATATAGAATCCACCTCTAAGATCTATAAATGTTCTACAAGAACACATATCTCTTTTTGTATGCATTCATAGTTAGTATGATATGTGTGTATACTATTATGTTACTTGCATTATATTACTCTGATATATACACCACATGAAGATCCAAAAAGTTGGCCCATAATATTATAAATAGGTCACACCACACCATTCCCTTGGTGGAATGGAAAATAATATGAGGACCGCCTTGACAAAAACAACATGCCACACTTCAGACCAAAATTCCATCTCCAAAGCACTTGATTCCAATAGAAATATGAAGCACACTACATCACAAAGTTGGGACAAAAATGCATCCAGATAGGATCGAACCAAAAATATCATGAGAACACCACACAAACCATCAATGAAAGAACCACCTAAAACTCAAACTCATTGGTAAGTAATAACCAATAATCTAGCATGTCAGTATCACAACAACTAATACATATAGAGAAGATACATTGACATTGTATACACCTAAAAATGGTCATCTAGACTATTAGCCCCTTTGCTAGCATTTTTGCTAAAATCATCAATTGCTTATTCTTGATCAAATCCTAGTTCTATCATTTATTCAATTATTTTCTATGGGCTAACCATCTTATCCTAAGTATTTATTTAATTAAAAGGAATTTACTCCTCTTTTAATTAAATAAAAAGCCCCCTCCTTTTCCTCTTATCCTAAGTTGCACAAATAAAACATTATTCTTATTTTTAAAAAGAAGAAAAGCACTTTTTGTCTCATATGGACACAAAAGTCAACTCTTATTTTCTCATTGGAGGATACTTGTGCACATGGATTGCTCCTCTTTGATGCTCCACCATTGATTAAATCTTTTGCCTCTTAATCTCCATGGTCCATTCCTTCTCATTTCTTATAAAAGGAGAGCTCTCTTTTTCATTCTAGATCCCCAACTTTTTTATACTAATGTTATGTGCAGGTTTTCTAGGTCAACTTTGGAGCTTTTTGAAGATTTGGAGCATTCTTGGCTTTTGCATCTACATGTTATCATAGTTTCATTTCTTGCATTATCATGGCATTCATAGCTTCATACTTGCTTAGTTTCCTTTATGCTTTAGATTAATTCATCTAGCTTAACTAGGAGGCTTTGTAATACTTGTTCTTTCATTTCCATAGCTTAGCTTGCATATTTATCTTAATCTAGCTTGCATTGCATTTCATTTGATTCTTGAAGATATTGGCATTCTTTCCCTTGTCTTCATTTGATCTCCCATTGCATGGTTTACTAGCAAGGTTATTGGCTTAATAGCTCTAACTGAGAGCATTCTTAAACACCCTTGCACTCCATGCCTAGGGAGCTATGGATCAATTTTTGAGACCTCATTCTTGAGTGTTCTTGATTGTAATGATTCATAGAAGTGCACTATTTTGTGTGTATAGACATCAATGACAATCATTAATGACAATAACTTATCAACCTCACATTCTAACGATCTCCCCTTTTGTCATTGATGGTAACATTCATCAATAAATAAGTAAACACATAACTCACTTTTGCAAAAACAAATAGTAAATAGTAACTCTATAGAACATCTCTAGATATCTCCCCCCTTTGAAAACAATGACAAAGGACAAAAACAAACTCCTTATTAGGATTAGAAAATAAAGATCTAACAGTTACATGCAAATATAACCAATAATGCAAAGGAATAAAGCACATATAAGTAGAAGCAAAAGACACAAATATTTAATGTGGTTCACCCAATCTTGGGCTACGTTTCACCAAATAGAGAGTCCAATCTTATTATCCAATAATTTTAGCCTATTACAAACTATAATCCCTTGCAACTCAATATCATTGCAAGAAGATGTGAAATTATCCTCATGAAAAATTGTAACCCTAAGCCATTATAACAAGACTTATGTTAGTTAAAAAGTTAACCTTAAAAATACTTGATGAGCCAACCTAGGGAAAATCTTGACAAGTCAACCTAGGGAAATGCTTGACAAGTCAACTCAAAAATGCTTGACAAGTTAACCCCGTGATAAATGAAAAGTGTATAGTACTTGCCTAATCAATCACTACAAACCAACACTCTCCTTGTCTTAAAGAGATTTTTCCCCTTGAGAGGAAACCTCCAAGAACTGCTCTAAAAAAGTATAGATATGAAAGCCACTAGATCAATGTACACACACACACACCGATACACCTAATTTGTACTAGGAAGGGGAAAAACACCCAAATTCACTCTCAAATACTCAAAAGTATCTTTGCACAAAGGTTTGGTGAATATGTCATCTATCTACTCCTTTGTGAGTACATACTCCAGTTTCATTGCTCCTTCTCCAACCTTCTCCCTAATAAAGTTATATTTAATATCAATGTGTTTTGTCCAGCAATGTATCACTAGATTCTGACATACTAGTGGCACTAGTATTATCATACATGATAGGAATAGGTTCAAGAAAACTAATTCCTATATCTTGCAAGGTCTTCTTCATCCATAATACCTAAGTGCAATAGGTGAATGTTGCAATGTACTTTGATTTAGTGGTTGATAATGTTACAAAATCTTATTTCTTGCTTGACCAAGAAACTAACCGAGAGCCAAGAAAGTATGCTCCACCACTATTACTTCTCTGGTTGTCCATACAACTAACCCAATTAGCATATGTATATGTTTTCAGTGAAAAATATGACTCTCTTGGGTACCACAATCCTATATCTTATGTTCCTTTCAAGTACCTGAAAATCCTCTTTACAGGCATCTCATATGACTCTTTCAGTTCTTGCTAAAATTGTCTGCTAGACAAAAAACACACATGATATCTAGTCTAGAAGCAATCAAATACAACAATCCTCCAATCATACATATGTACATAGTCGCATCTACTTTTGGTGAGTTATCCTCAGTCAACTTTCTGTCAATAACAATAGGAATGCAAATAGGTTTTGAATTCTCAAAACCAGATTTCTTCAATAAATCTTTCACATACTTGGATTGAGAGATAAAAATGCCTTTATTATTTTGAATAGCTTAAAATCCAAGAAAGGAATTTAACTCTCTTATCATTGACATCTCAAACTCCTTCTACATCTTGTTAGAAAAATTCTTGCACAACTAATCATTGCCTCCAAAGATGATATCATCAACATAGACAACAATAATCATAATTTTCTCTAAACTTACCTTGAAGTATAGATTGTTACCGACCCAACCTTTACTAAAACCTTGAATGATCAAATATTTGTCCAATTTTTTATACTAGGCATTGGGTGCCTAATTTAGTCCATAAAAATCCTTCTTCAACCTACAAAATGCATCAAGATCCTTTTCTGATCTGAACCCTTCCAATTGTTCAATGTACACCTCTTCTTTCAATTCACCATTAAGGAATGTTGACTTGATAGCCATATAATAAACCTTGAATCTTAATATCCTCCATCCTAGCAATAGGAGAATATGTCTCCTCAAAGTCGATTCCTTCAATCTATGAATATCCTTTACATACCAATATTTCCTTATTCATCACAACTTTCCCATTCTCATCAAGCTTTTTCTAGTACACCTATTTTATACCTATCACATTTTTGTCTTTCACTCTAGGCACAATCTCACATGTCTAATTATTATCAATATGATTAACCTATTACTTCATAGTACTAACCCAACTTTGATCATACAAGCCTCTACTACAAAATTTGGTTTAATTTCAAAGAGTAAGTACAACAAAACATGATCTTTCATTGTCCTAATTTTGGTCATAACTCCTTTGTTCTTGTCTCCAATGATTTGATTCTCTAAATGTTGCTTATGTATATATCTTGATCTCTTAATAGAAGATGTCAATGCTAGTGTTGGTGGAACATCATCTTCCTTTATCCTAATTTCTCCATCAAACTCATACTCGATATGCCTTTTAAGAACCTTATGAAAGTCCTAATCAACCTTCACATTCTTGCTTTCCACAATTTTGTTCTATCCCTTATTTAAACATTGGCACACCTTACTTCTAGTTGAATAAACCAATAATATTCCTTCATCAACTCTATTTTCAAACTTCCCAAGATTAGCTTCATCTCTTCAAACATAACACTTGTTGCTAAAGATCTTAAAATATTTCATTGTCGATACTCTTCCATGCCATAATTCATTATAATTCTTGTCATATTTCCTTTGGTATAGTACTTTATTTAGTGTGTAAATAGTAGTATGCACTACTTCTCTCCAGTACATCTCTAGTAAACTTGCCTCTTGTAACATAGTTCTAGTTGCTTCTTGAATTGTTTGGTTCATCCTTTCTACAACACCATTCTATTGCGGAGTTCTTATTCCTAAGAAATATCTCTTAATACCATGATTTTCACAATATCTCTCAAATTCATTAAATGTAAATTCTCCACTTTTTTCAAATCTCAAACATTTGATATTTCTACCACATTCAATTTCAACTCTACCCTTGAATATCTTGAATTTCTCAAATGTCTCAAATTTATCTCTAAGAAATGAAACCCAAGTCATTCTTGAATAATCATTAATAAATAGTATGAAATTCCTTTTACCGTGAAAACTCCTTATTTTGGTAGGACCATAGAGATTGGTGTGAATGATTTCTAGTATGTCGATAAGAGAGTAGTATTTTTCCTTGAATGATTTTCTCATCTGCTTCCCTTCTTGATAACCCTTATAAATGACATTTTCCAATTTATATAATCGGGGAAAATCTCTCACTGCATGAGATGAACTAATCCTCACAAGATTATCAATGTTCATGTGACACATCCTTTGATGCCAAAGCTAACTATTGTTGGTCTAGGACAATAAGAAACATCATTTCAAAGATCCTTCAAGCTGATACATGTTCTTTTCGGTTCTCTTCCCAATAGCAATCAGATCTCCACATCTTTTTTTTATTTCACAACCTTCTTACTTGAATATTACATCACAACCATTCTCACACATATGTCCAACACTCAACAGATTTTGATTCAATTCTTTCACATAGCATACATTTTCGGTATTATTCTTTCCATCAAATGTAATAGACCCTATGCCAACTATGTAAGATGCCTTATCATTTCCAAATCTAACTGCACCACCATCATAATTTTTAATGATACAAACTTACTTTTGTCTCTAGTCATATGTTGTGAACAACCACTATCAATTATCCATTCATTCTTGTCCCTTCTAACATATAATGTAGTTTCAACATTATCATCAACCTCAACACAAATATTAGTGATGTCTATCTTAGTTTTCTTATCTTCCTCAACATAAAATAAGAAATCCCCCAATTCAAATTCATCATCCAAAATGCTAGCATCTTTATTCACATAGCAAGCTTTTTTATTGAATTTGTTGAGCTTATGTCTATGACCCTTCTCAAGGTATCTAGTAGATAAATGAATAATTTACCACACCTAAATCATTTCAGGGGTAACAAACCTTTATACTTACTGGTACCTTTCCTTGGCCTTATAGAAATGTTTGCCTCAATCTCTTTATCATCATCTAATTTGGTCTCTTTGAATGTAGTCTCAGATCTATTCTTGTCTCTTCCAAACTTTCTAAGCTAAAATGTGGTTAGGGTGCCAAACAATTGCACTTTTGTAGAATTTTTTGGATCATACACTTTCTCAATTGCTGAAATATTATCATTGTAACTATCTAGTAATGTCATCAAATTTTTCTCCATGAAGTCCTCATCGGTGATAGTGCCTTCTTGATTCTTGACTTCATTCACTGAATTCTCAACTCTCTAAAAGTAGCTCTTGATATGTTCACCATCTTCAATCCTTAGATTCTCATAATGTCTTTTTGTTGTCAACTTCTTAAATAATTTCACTCTATCATTTCCCTCATAGATATCTTTTAACTTTTCCCACACTTCATACATTGTCTTCAATGAAATTACTTTAGCCAATTCAATTTTTGAAAAAGTAGTAATAACATTGTTACTCAAAAATACAACATACAATACAATAAGCATAAGTAGGAAAAGGTTGCATTTGTTTGTCTAATTAACACTACCTTGCAGGTTTTGTTAGTTTACATGTCATTATTGCATTCATTCTAGATGTCATTATTGTACTCTAAGTATTGATTATTATTCCAAAGATTCCAAAATTCATAAATAATCATTACATTGTGCATTCAAATTGAATGTGATATACAAATGTCCTTTCTTGTTTCATATTTTATCAATAAGTAGAGTATATTGCAGAATTGAAAGAAGGATTGAAGTATGGAATAGGGGTCCCTTGCATTGCCTTTGTATTGGTTTGTGTTAGCTGGTTGTCTGCTAGGTCTCTGCATTTAGGTCTTCATAGTCCGAGTCTCCATCTGCATTTAGGTCTTTAGGGTTTCATATCTGCATGAAAGAGAAAAATATGGTTAGATCCTGTTGGATCTAAGCAATACATGAGAAAAAAATAACGTACTGTAGCAATCAAGTTTTCAATACAACATATCAATCTAGAAAATTAAATGTGATAAAGAAATGTACACTGACACTCACTACAAGGTAGTGTTAAAGGGACTTGTTTCTGACATGAAACCTTTTACTACTAATGATTATTGTGTTGTATGTTTTCCTTTTTATTAACCAGGTGTCTGAAATAAAGGGACTTAGTATGTTCCAAACTGAGAACCTTTTTTAGATAATGTATTTCATAATGATGTTATTTGAGAGCTTAACATATTATTTTGCAGAAAAGAGTTGACTGGTTTTCACATTCAGTCATTGTCAAAGATGCAGATCAAGTTGGGTTCCCATGATAAGAGTGTTATAGGAAGTACCAATGATTTCCAACTTTCAAGTTCAAGATACAAATGGTGCTACATAAATACTGGTATAATATGTCCTTGTTGTTTCAAAAGTACATTTTCAAGCTATAACATTATTGTTTCTGAATATAGAAAGAGTCCTTCAAGATTGAGCCATAAAATTATAAAATGTTTACAGTTTGTTTTTATTGAGTGTCACAAACCTGTGTTCAAACCTCATTAATTAACATTTCGGTGTTTTTGAGTGTCACAAGCCCATGCTCGAACTTCATTTATAGTGAACAAACATTTTAATCTTGTTGTACTTATCATACTAAGTGTAGATTCAACATCAATGAGAATTGTATACAGTGGACAATGCTACAGGAGCTATAATGCTAAAAGCTGAAATTTTGAGTTACAAAATCCAACAAGATGCAAGTTGAACAGAAGTAAAATATGCATAAACTGGAACATAGTATATACAACTAACAGAGGAATATCATAAAGGAGAAAGTTACTAATCTATCGTGGAATGAATAATGATTATTCTTGAGCATCTCTTAGTCATAATCACCTTCTAAGGTTTGCAAAGGTTATAACTGAAAGATGTTATAGTTTTGTTTATAACTAAATATATCTTTTAACATTTTTCAGCCATAACCTTGCAACTTTAGTAAGTCATTAGAGGTGTTTCATGGTTTCTTGGAGAAATTGTCTATCATTGCCACGCTCATAGTATATGATTTTGTTTCAAGAACGAGTCCACCAGTTCATTAAGTTTACTGATGTTGATTACACAAATTCATTTTAGATCAGCAGAATGAAACAGTTTGAATGCTATAATCACAGTTTATGTACAAACTATAGAAAGCTTTTAAATCAATTTCTAGTTACTCTCTATTTTATACAAAGTGTTTTTATGAAGCTAAATCAGAAAAGAGCAATTATTTGCTTATGTTCATAATTCCCTGTCAAGGTTTTTGGGTTTCATGTTATGTTGTCACAGTCACATGCTTGAGAAAGAGACCAAATTTAATAAAGTCACTATTAATAGAGTTAAAATGCCCATGCAAGTGGGAATTATGTGAACAAAATGATCAAATAAGCTTCATGTTTCAGCAGAGAATGTGAAATGTCTACCAGTCAAAGGGTCGAGCAAGATCAAGACAAGCACAAATCTTAAAAAATAATCAATTTTCAATACTTAATGTTAGGGAGTTCATTCTCTTTCAAACCAAGTTCATTCTTAGCTAAGAAGTAAAATTGAGCTTTATATTTTGGCACATGAAACAAAAGAACAACAGTCAACTTCAAAGAAAAACCCACAAGTTATGTACTAGGTTTCCAGTTATCGAACGGTAAAGCATTTGTTTTTATTGTTAAAAACCAATAAGCCCAAGATCTAAAATAGTTATGGATTTGTATGCAAAACAAAAGCAATTAATAGTCTCAAAAGTCATGACTGTTAGTTAGTCATTATGTAAGGCTCACGGTTACCAATCCCAAAAGCCGTAATTGCTGGTAAGTTAAGTTTCAAGCTATAAGCATACCAAGAGACAAAGAAGTGAAACAACATAGGCCCTAGATCATGGCATGTGCTCGTGGCTTATAGATAAAAAGGAAATCAATGAAAATTTTAGTCGCCCAATATAAACAGTGAGTCAAGATAATGTGCAAGATTCAAGTCATAGTTCAAGTATTGGGGATACAGATAGAAACAAAGCACCAATTATGAGATTGTCACAACAGAATCAACATAGAGCTCACGGCTTGACTCATTAATGGAGGGTTACATTCAAAGCTGAGTTCTTATTTGCTAAGAAAAAAAGATATATACCAGTCACGATTAACCCATTATTTCAAAATGATTTGTATATACTCAGTTTTAAAATAGAATAGAATAGCTCCAAAGAAGAAGTCAAGCCATGACTTATGAAGCTGGGTATAATCATTCACTGTCACCAAAGAGGAATCGAGAGGGACTGCCAGTCTCAAGATATAATTAAGATTTTATGCATGAGAATGAACTCGAGTTTTAAAATAGACATGAAAAACTTACCAGTCTTGACCATTGTGCCGAGAAAATAAACAAGCAAATGATAGTCTACTTGGAGTAGCAGTGAGCTCGAGTTTGACAGAGAAGAGCAAGATAGACAAAGAACTTCATCTACAGATAGCTGGGCTTCATTCCTTCTGTTAGGGTTCATAGTTTTTCCCTAAAATTTCTCTGTGAAGAATGAGATTAACACAAGTCTCGAAAAAACAAAATGAGCATAAGTCTTTGGAGTCCGCCAGCAAGATGCATTGAATGCCTTCATTGCATATGTCTTTTCCTACAATGTTTTGAAATTTGCAAAATGCCACCTCATTCCTTATCTTTCAAAACTTGTGCAAGTGGGTTGAGTTTGTGAATTCCCCACTTAGCACTTGTTTTCACTTAGTGTTTTGAGGATAGGTTATTTGTTTAATATTAGGTTTTTATCTAATGTTAAATTTTTTTTAAAATTTTGGCAAATATTATTGCAAAAGGATTTTTTTTAAAATCCTTATTATGAGCCAAAATTTTAGGGATTTTGGGGGGACTAAACATAGGCAAATGTTTGGCACATTTTTTGGCTAAGATTGGGCATTTTGAAAGGCTTGTATTTTCAGATTGGAAGCTAGGGCAAGATATAAAATTGATTTTTGATGATCAATTAGGGGTTGCAGATTTTGGAGAGAGGGCATATAGTGAACACATTGTTCCTAAGTGCTTTTAAGGCCATTTTTGTAATCATTTTTGTCATATTTTGGAGGGATGGACTAGAGACTTTGATTCATATTTGTGAAGTTGTTTCGATATTGGATCCTATTTTCATCTTTTCTTACAAGTGCTAGATTATTTACTATCCAAAGGAAGTGAGTAGATTTCTGTTCCTTCTCAAGATAATCAATTGCTTAAGGGCCTTGTATGAGAAATGTATGTCTGTTGGCTAATCAAGCTATTTGTGGTCTAACCCTGATAGTAAGTTTTGATAACCTATATGTTGAGCAGAGATTTAGAGTGTTGAGATCTTCATTTATGAATTAGGATTGAAGTTTTATCTTTTATGCAAAGTTTGAAAGCAATTATTGGTGTATCACCCTAATCTAGTTTCGGTTAGAATTATTCTTTTCCCCTTTTCCCAACAAGTTATAGATCAGGAAGTGTTTTTCCATATTTAATAGGAACCGGTCTAGAATCCAGAGATTCCTCTTCATTCATAGTCTACCCACAGCTAGGAGAGGTTTCCATTGTCAGAATAGAATTGTTGTGAAGCCTTAATGCCTGAGTTAGGGTAACAATTCTAAACCTGAACAAACATACCTCTCTCTTTCATTTTCCACATAATATTCAATCTCATCTTTAGTAGTTAGAACATTTTTGGGTTGCACATACTTAGTTTGGACATGCTTCCATATCTTGTAACCAACCAATACCAGGTATCATTTAATCTAATCTTTCCATGAATTATAATCTAATCCATTGAACATAGGGATAGTCAATTTGTGCACCATTAGATCTGCCTCAAGTGGTTAAGCTCACTACCAAGGAACATGGCTCTGATACCAATTGTTGAATAGGTCAAATAACTAATAGGTGGGTGAATCATTTATTTCCACACAAATAAACAAAACTTTTTCCCTCTTAAAAACACTTAAATGGTAATGATGCAAGCTTAAGATTTGTCAGTTAAGCACATCAAACATCCATAGTAAGGATATGCATGAATAACACAGGAACACAAAAATAGAGAACACCAAATTTTATGTGGAAAAAACAACTAGGAAAAAACTCGAAGAATATCATTCTCATGAATATGAAAAAAACTTGTTAGGGTGATGCCGAAAGGTGATTTGTACTAAGGCTCACAACCAAATATGAAAAAAGGCTCATTGTCGATACAAAAGCTCACTTCAAATATATGAAGGCTCATTACCGATAGATGAAAACTCACTTTTGATACACAAAAGATATGGATAGATTTAGAATCCACCTCTAAGATCTCCAAACTATTATACAATAACACAAATATCTTTTTGCATGAATCTGTAGTCACTTCATATGTGTGTATGATGTTATGTTACTTGCATTATACTATTCTACTATATACACTACACCAAGATCTAATAGGTTAGCCATAATATTTAATATATGTCACACCATACCATTCCCGCAATGGAAGAAAATGAATGAGGACTACCTTGACAAAAAAAATATGCCACACTTTGGACCAAAACACCATCTCCAAAGCATTTGGTTCCAACAAAAATATGAAGCATGCTAGATCACAAAACACATCCGGATAGGATCAAACCAAAACTACCATGAGAAAACCATATGAACCATCAGTGAAAGCACCACCAAACTCAAACTCATTGGTAAGCAATAATTGATAAGCTAGCTTGTTGGTATCACAACAACCAATACATCTAGAGAAGATATGTTGACATTAATGAAACTAATTAATGACAACCTCACATCAACCTCACATTCTAACATGGGAACTCTATTATCATTAGATGATCTAATGGTATAAGTGTCCTTTCTAGATGATTGGCAATATATTTCCCTTTAATGGCTTTCAGGTCCACATAATTAGTTTTAAACTCATTGAGGATCATGAACCACTTTGCTAACCGCCCTGTCAGTGTTACTTTTCTCAACAAATATTTTAATGGATTGATTTTAGTGATTAGAAGTATCTTGTGACTTAGCATGTAATGTCTTAGTTTATGTGATGCAAAGACTATGACTGGACATGCTCTCTCTAATATAGTATAATTGAGTTTGTAAGACACAAGTGTGTGACTATATAATAGATGGATTGTTCATTTACCTCAAAGTCATTATGAGCCAAGAGTGCCCCTAGTGAGTGTTTTGTTGTTGATATGTACAACAATAATTATTGACTTGGAATGTGAGACATTAGGTATGGTGCTAATAGAATATAGTATTTTAATATATGAATTACATTTTAACAATCTTTAATCTGTTTAAATTTGATACCCTTGTGAAGTAGATACTAAGAGGGATGGCACTTGTTTGGCAGTTGTGAAATAAACCTTCTAACATATTGCAATCTTCCTTGTTGACTCCTTATTTGATGAAGAGTCAATGGTGGCATCTCAATGATCACTTGGACTTTCTCTAGATCTATTTCAATCCCTTTGTGTGACATTATGAATCCCAGTAGTTTTCCTAAGGTGAATCCAAAAATACATTTCTTGGGGTTCAATCTGACCTTGTATTCTTCTAACCTATCAAAGATATTGGCTAAGACATTTAGGTACAAATTTATCTATAGTGATTTGACCTGAATACCATCCATGTAATCTTCTATGGTTATATGCATCATATCATGGAAGATAGTTATCATTGTGCACTAATAAGAAGCACCGCCATTCTTCAAACTAAAGGGAATGATACACCAACAATGAGTACCCCAAGGACAAATGAAAGGTGTCTTATGTTAATCTTCTGGTGCTATTTTTATCTAATTATAACTAGAGAATCTATCCATTAGTGATAGAATTTGGTATCTAGTCACCAAGTCTACAATCATGTCGATGTTGGGTAGAGGGAAATCATCTTTGGGACATGCCAAATTCTGGTCTCTAAAGTTTGTGCAAATCCTGATATCTCTATTGGGTTTTGATATCAACACTAGATTAGATATCCAGTCAAAATAATCAATAGGTCTTATAAGCCTATATCCAGTAGTTTCTTGAACTCAACTTTGACTAACAGTGCCACTTTTGGGTGCATCTTTTATAGATTTTATTTGATAGGTTTTTCCCTTGGTTTTAATGGTAGATGATGTAGAAATAATTCTAGATCTAACACATGCATGTCTAATTATTACCCAAGTGAATTTGACTTGCTGGTCTTGAAATAATTGTACAAATTGTTCTCTTTTCTTGGTTGTAAATGCCTCTGCTAGGTGGATCAATATTTGTGTCTCTTCAGTCCCTAGATTGATTATATGTGTCTTCTTTGCTAGTAGTGGTGATGTTTCATCATTTATTAGGATTATGTTAATTTGTCTATCCTCGGGTGCCTCAGAGAGGTTTTCACCCTCAGATGCATCCCTTGTTTTTATTATTTTATGGTTAGAAGGTCTGTTTCAATTTTTACCTAAAAACCTTAGATTTTTTGTTAGTTCAATTTTACGACTAGAGGATTGACATATCTCAATGAAATATGTTGGTCTGTCTAAGTCAATAGTGAAGTCAGCCTTATGATCTCACATGGGTATGCCTTCTTGAAGTCCCAAGAACTCAACAATAGCTTCAACATTCTCAAATATGTCTACAATCAGTGGATTTTGTTGTTTCCAATCTATCAGTTTAGAGTTGACTAGGGCAATGATATCTTTTATTTGAAAATAGGAAATGGGAAGGTTTTTCAAGGTATTGACATGTGATTTATACAAGAAATCATGGGTCTTTGATGAGGAAGAGGATGAAGGTTCAAATTAATTCTATATTTCTTCAATCCAAGCACGTCAATCAATAGGTTTATTATGGATTGACAATTTGTCAATGATAATATTTTGGTGGATTTTTGGGAATCCTACTCATATTTATTTGAGTCTAATTCAAATTGGTACTCCTCAAATGTCTCAACCTCATTTTAAGTATACATGTCATTATAAGTAGGCACCTAGATATTTGAAGTACTTTATTTTAGTGGTTTGTAATCTAATCCATGAAATCTTGGATTTGAATTAGTTGCTATATGTTGCACAATTCCTTGATTATTCTATTATATCCTTATTTTTGGATAGTTGTATACCCCTTCCATACTCGTGAATAAGAATATTGACCTTAAGGGTTTCCTCATTTTCTATAGCCATTAGGACAAGTCTTCTTCAATAGATTCTTCATGTAGCTCACCCTATTTTATAAAGACTATTGGTTCATAAATAATGGTGAGTTTCTATTTCCGCTTAAGTGGTTGTCTTAGATTTTCATATGTATTGTGTGAGATAGGAAGCTTGCCTACACATAATGAATCAAGATAGGTATACTCTCCATATCCTTTTTCTTGTACCTCGATCTTAAGTTCTTATGTGAACTCAAAATTTGAGTTAGAAAGATTGGAGGAATCTATGTGCTGAGATGAGGACATTATGGATTCTTCTTGATTATTTGGTACTTGATTTGATATGGGTTCCTTGAGATTGGTACCATACAAGAAACAATCTCTATCACTTGTATGGTGATCTCTACCCCATTGTGAGGTAACTTTAGGCATTGATGGTAACTTAATGGTACTATTTGCATGGAATAGATCCATGGTCTCTCTAGGAGCATGTTGTAGCCTAATTTCAAGTCTAATACTTGGAAAGAAGATTCTTTTATAATAGGACCAAGTCTGATTTGAAGAATTATTAAGCCCATGGAAGGGAATTCTTCATCATCATATGCTCTGATTATGATCTTCTTGGTGACATCGATACAACTCTTGGAGTATCCTAGAGCTTGAATCAATTGTAAACCCATTAGGTGTCTTGTAGTTAAACTTGAAATAAAAACATTAACATATATCTCTTGTATGATTAAGAAATATTGTATTTAAAACTCTTATGTCCTAATTATATTGAAGCTTGTTTGAGATGTGCTTAGTCAGTTGGTATTGTTTATGCGAGTTATTGACTAGTCCATTGATATACATTTACTTATATTTACATAGATACCCAAAAGGTTACAGGTACGTATAAGTACACTTGTATATACATTTTTAATATTATATATATATATGGATGCATATATATATACACATAGTTATATTTATATATGCATGCATTATATATTTATTTTCATGTATATATTTTCTTAATTGTTTATTTTTTGTGTTATTTCTCTTTTTATTTTTAATGCTTTTTAGCTTGTATATTTGTCTCCCCTTTAAAATATCCCTTTATTTGTTCTTCTTTTGGTTTGTTTAATCTTTTGTTTTTCTCTTTTTTCTTGTTTTGATTAGTCTCTTATGTTTAGCCTTTTTAGGGATTTTTCTTTATTTATATTTTTTTGTACCTCTTTTCTCTCTTCTCTTTCTTTCTCCCTCCTTCTTTTATGGTCTTCTAGATCTACAATCACCTATCTTTTATTCTTCTTGCTCTCGAACATCCTGATGATGGATCATGTAGTATGATCTGAAACATTGATGGTGAAAAACTTTACATAATCAAATCCAGAAACTAATACAGTATATAAATGGATTGTGGAAATCGATTATATTTGAGCTTTCTTCTTGCTTCCCTTGTGTGATTTATGTGAGTGTTGTAATCAAATGTAGAAAGATAGAAAGTAGGAATTAATTCATAATATTTTCATTTACATTGAAATGCATTGTGCATTTATTTGAATTAATGTGTCATTTACTGTGTGAGTTATGCATTTGCAAGATTAGTGGTGTAGGAGCACCTAGGGTCTTTAGGCTATCCTAGTCCAAGTTTTTGGTTGTAAGTGACCTTTGCCAAGTCACTAAATAATAAGGACTAATAAGAGTCTGAAGTGTGTGCGTGAAGTCTTAGCAAGTCCTTGGGAAGATTAGTCAAGTGTTTGTTAAGGTCTTCTTAAGACTTGCCTAGTTTTGGCTTTCTTTGTGAAATTGATAACTTAATGTCTAAATGGTCAAAGGTTAATTTAACTTCCCAAAATGTGAGAATGAAGAAGGAGAAAGGTCCATTAGGGTTGGTTATACCCTTGAGATCATTTATAACTCATTTAAGTGATCCAAGTAAGGTTGACAAAAAATGTTGTGATGACAAGAATCAGTTAAATTTCCCTAAGGAGAGTAGAATCAATTAGGGATTCATTTGGGGAGTGTTGCTTGTAAATAAATCTTTCCTCTATGACTAGTTCATTGGTCTAGATAGGGTTGAGAGACCAAAAAATGGCTCTAGCATGAGCTCTACTAATGGGTACTGTATGAACCTATGAGAAATACTAGAGCAATGTGTATATATTGTAAATATGGAGTCTTATCTTCATATTTTCAAGGGAACCAATTTTGGCATCAAGCCCTAGGCGAGTCACAATGAACCCGACCAGGAGGCTTGACTGTTGCAGACTGTAGATGGAAGGTTTGTGGGATTGGTAGACTCAATCCAATGACAAGGTATTGAAGAAAAGAGACTAAAGAATTAGTGTTGTGAAGGAGAAGGGATGGTGAAGCTTGTGGATTGAGATTGAACCAAATTCATCACTATGATAAGAGAAAATATAATAGCCCTTAAAAATAGGCCTAGAAATAGAAAGGTGATGTACGGATGCAATGAAGCCTAGAAACCCTAAAAATATTCAAGTACTTCAAAAAAGGTGTCAGAAACTCAATTTTTTTTGGGTACTTATTTGGGGAGTTGTGAAGTTATAACCCGGAAGGTGTGTAAAGAGATCTAATTGGGCCTAATTGGGCTAGTAGCATTTTTACCTAAATTTGAAGAGATCGATTCTTAATCCTAGGAGTTTGGAACCTAGATCATCCCAAAATCAATGAAGATGAACCATTAAAAGGCTTTCTATCTAGTTTGCAAATAAATCTAGTTTAATGGTATATGGAGTTGGACTTAGAGAATTTAGTCCATGGGGAGTAGTTGGAGTTAGTGTTGAAATTGCACTTGGTAGTGAGGTTTTGGAGAGAGAGGAGATTGTGGAAAGAATTCCTCTAGAGTAGGGTCTTGATATAACTCTAGATAGGTCAAGAGAAAGACCTAGAAGTATTCCTAAAGAGTCAGAGCTTATGGCAAGAGACCTCCCTATCAAATTGGTCTCAGAGCCTAACCAGTTTTGGGCTAGAAGTATATGTCAAAATTAGTGGGTGAGTCAACCATGGTGAAAAATGATGAGTTGGCTAGGGAAGTAACAAAGAAAAAAGAAGAGAATATAATTCTTAGAGAAGAATTGGCAGCTCTTAGAGATAAATAAGGGCAGGTGGAAGAAAAGAACGAATTGGTAAGTGAGAAATTGAAGGAAGATGGAGACAAGGGTAAGGATATAAATGAAGATGATGAAATCCCTTAGTCTGATCCACCTATACAAGAAGAGCCTTTTCTCAAAGCCATCAAAGTCATTGGAGACAAAGGTCTTAAAGGGGTACCTTTTTTTAGTAGGAAGATGGACCCTGAATTGGTGATGGAATGGATAGATGGAATGGAGAATCACTTTGAGTGTGAAGGGGTTAGTGAGGCTCAAAAGGTGAAGGTAACCAAATCTAGAATGAGGGGACCAACATTAACTTGGTGTAAATTCCTACAAACTGAAAGAGAGAAGGTAGGTAAGAACCCCATTTGAAGGCTATGGTCACCAAGATCAAGGAGAACTCTTTACCAGAAGACTTTGAAATCCAATTATATAAGAAGAGGAAAAACCTTAGGCAAAGGCAAATGGATGTTGTAGGCTATACAAAGGAGTTCCAAAAACTATGCTTGAGATCCAAGATCCAAGAAGAAGAAAGTGTCAAAGTAGCCATATATTTGAATGGACTTAGGTGGAGTATTCAAGAAGAAATCAGTTTATTAAGCCCCACTACTAATCATAGGTGCTACCAATTGGCCATAAAAGTGGAAGAAAAAGGTAGAAAGAAACAAGAATCTACTTCAAAAGGCAGAGGAAGAGGAAGAGACTCAAGAGGGAGTCATAGAGGCAACTATAGTGGTAGAGATAATGAACCAAAGAACCAAGGTGAAGCCAAGCTGATTGAACAATATAGTGAACCAAGTAATAAAGGTAATTTTAGTAGGGGAAGAGGATTCCATGGTGGTGGAAGAGGAAGATTTGGAGGATTAGGTAGAGGCTCACACTTTTCCAATATTAAATGCTAAAATTGTGGTCAATTAGGCCACCTTGCCTATAGATGCCCTAATAAAGCATCAAGTTCACAATGAGAGAATAAGATAGCCTATGTCCAAGAGGAAGTTGGAAGTGTGAAATATCTAGAGGTGAGTCTTGATTTAGAAAATGGGGAGAATCTCATGTTTAGAATAGTCTTGCTCAAAGAACCAGTCAAGGATGAACCCAAACAAAGAAGAGCTCTAGTTAGGATCAAATGAAATATCCTTGGAAAAGTGTGCAAGGTCATAATAGACTCAGGCTCTACAAACAATATAATCTCAAAGGAGGTAGTACAAAAGTTAAAAATCACTAGGATACCGCATACACACCCCTACAAAGTTACTTGGCTAAACAAAGGGTAGAATATCTCAATGAATGAATAATTGTGGGTTGAATTTATCATTGGTGAATATCAAGACAAAATGTTTTGTGATATCTTGCCAATGGAAGCTTGCCACCTATTATTAGGTAGGCCATGGTAATATGACCAAGATGCAGTCCATCATGGGAAGAAAAACTTGTATACCTTCAAAAAGAATGGGGTCACCTACAAGATACCATCACTTTTTAAAGAAGGAGAAACAACTTTAAGGGACACTATTGTACTTCTAATGAGGGGTAAGGAGTTCTTGCATGAACTCAAGCAAGAAGATGGTGTTGGAGTAGCCATTGTTGTTAAGCCTAAAGAGGAGGACAAAACTCAACAATCAAGTGTACCTATGGAAGTGAGGCATTTGTTAGAGTAGTTCAAAGACATCATCAGTGATGGAACACCAACCACTCTACCACCTGAAAGAGTAATTAGTCACCAAATAGACTTCATACCAGGGGTATTCTTGCCTAACAAAGCAACATATAAGATGACACCATACCAAAACAAGGAAGTTGCAAGGAAAGTTCAAGAGCTACTTGATCATGGGCTAATTAGAAAGAGCATAAGTCCATGTGTTGTCCCAGTGGTCTTGGCACCCAAGAAAGGGGGTAAATAGAGATTGTGTATTGATTCTAGGGCTATAAATAGGATAACTATCAGGTATAGATTTCCTATCCCTAAAATATAAGATCTTATAGATTGTCTTGGAGGGTCTAGGTACTTCACTAAAATTGACCTTAAGAGTGGGTACCATCAGATTAGCATGAAAGAGGGGGATGAATGAAATTAAGCCTTTAAAACCATACAAGGTCTTTATGAATGGTTAGTTATGCCCTTTGGGCTTACAAATGCACCTAGTACATTCATGAGGTTAATGAATGGAGTCTTAAAGGATTACATAGGAAGGTTTGTATTGGTATACTTAGATGATATCCTAATATTTAGTAAGACAAAAGAAAAGCACATGAAACACCTAGAAGTTGTCTTGAAAAGGTTGCATGAAGAGAAGCTAGCCATTAACCTAGAAAAGAGTGAGTTCTTGAAAAAAGAACTAGTTTACCTAGGTTTTTTAAGTCTCCCAAGGTGACTTAAAAATGGACCCAAACAAGGTAGAAGCTATCCTTAATTGTCCCACTCCCAAAACAAGGACTAATGTAAGGAGCTTTCATGGGTTGGCATAGTTTTATAGGAAATTTATAAGAGGATTCAGTGAAATTTGTGCACCTTTTCTTGATACCATAAATGATGGAGTTAAAAACAAGTTTAAATGGAACAAGGAGGCTAATTAAGGATTTGAAAAGCTGAAGCAAAAGGTGGTACACAACCCATCCTAGTATTGCCAAGTTTTGATAAGTTGTTTATTGTGGAATGTGATGCAAGTAACATAGCTATGGGAGCAATCCTTAACCAAGAAGGGACCCCAATTGCATTTTTTAGTGAAAGGTTGAATGAAGCTAAATCAAGGTATTCTTCCTATGATTTAGAACTTTATGCATTGATTCAAGCCCTTAAGAAGTGGAGGCACTATCTTTTTCCCAAGGAGTTTTTAGTCTATAATGATAACCAATATCTAAGCTACATCAACACACAAGAGAAGTTAAGTCATAGGCACATCAAGTGGATGTAGTTTCTCCAAGCCTATACCTTCACTATCAAACATAAAAATGGCCTAAACAATAAAGTTGTAGATGCACTTAGGCAGAGGTTTCTCACTGTCTAAGAGATTCAACTACAAAGTATTGGCATAGAAGGGTTCAAAGATTTCTACAAGGTTGATGAAGATTTTTCACAAGCATATAAGATATGTGTTGAGTTTGAGAATCACTTTCATAGTGAATTTTCTGACTATACTTTGCAAAAGGGCTTATTGTTTAAGAGTAATCAGTTACGTGTACCCAAGGGGTTTATGAAGGAAAACCTCAAACAAGAAAAGCATAATGGGAGACTTAGTGGGCATTTTGGTTTGAAAAAGATATTGGACCTGGTGCAAAGTTTCTATTATTGGCCAAAGATGCCAAGAAATGTAAGGAGGTATGTGGATAAATGTGTAGTTTGTCAAAAAGCTAAGGGAACATCTTCTAATGTAGGGTTGTACCAGCATTCACCCATTCCAACTAGGTCATGGGAGTGTCTTACCATGGATTTTATAATGGGCTTACCAAGGACAGTTGCTGGCTTTGATAGTGTTTTTGTAGTGGTGGATAGATTTAGTAAAATGCACCACTTTATTCTTGCAAAATAACTCATGATGCTAGCTATATTGCCCATCTCTTCTTCAAAGAGATAGTGAGGATTCATGGCTTACCAATCAGCATTGTGTCAGATAGAGATGTGAAATTTATGAGGCACTTTTGGAAAACCTTATGGAAAAGATTGAGCACAAATCTTGCATTTTGTTCTGCATATCATCCTCAAATGGATGGTCAAACATAGGTGATTAATAGGGTGATTGGAAATATTCTTAGGTGTCTCACAAAGGAATATGGGAAAATGTGGGATCAAGTATTTCCACAAGTTGAATTTTCTTATAGTGACAGTGCCAATAGATCTACCGATAAGAGCCCATTTGAGATAGTTTATGGCATCCATCCAAGGGGAGTGTGTGAACTCAAAGAGTTAGGAAATCAAGGAGAAGTTAGTGGACATGTTGAATATTTTCCTCAATCTATGCAAGAAGTCCATGAGCAAGTGAGGACACTAGTGGAAGCTAACCAAAAGCTTAAGGCTAAAGTGGATGAGAGGAGAAAATATTTGAAGTTTGAAGTTAGAGATTGGGTGATGGAACACCTCAACAAAGATAGAATCCAAAAGGGGATACCCAAAAATTTGCAAATGAGAAGATTAGGACCATGCAAAGTCCTGGCTAAATATGGTCACAATGCCTATAAGATAGACATACCCAAGGAGCTAGCCATATATCATGTTTTCAATGTCCAAGATCTGGTCAAATATAAAGGCCTTGATATAATAGAGGAAGCACACAATCCTGATGTAAATGTAGATGTCAAAAACCTCAAACTTCCTATACCACTGAAACCTCAAGCTAAGAAAGTTCTAGACTCAAGGGCCAAGAAGCAAACAAGGCATGATGTCTACATGGAACACCTTATCAAGTGGAAGCAACAACTAGAGTCTGAAGCTACTTGGATAGCAATGAAAAATTTCAAGAAGATGGGGATCAATTTAGATCTTTTAACCCCTGCTCTAACTTAACTTCTTTGTTGTAGGGGAGAATGGCGCAGGAGCACCTAGGGTCTTTAGGCTACCCTAGTCCAAGTTTTTGGCTTGTAAGTGACCTTAGCCAAGTCATTCAATAAAAAGGACTAATAAGAGTCACAAGTGTGTGTGTGTGTGTGTGTGTGTGAAGTCTTAGCAAGTCCTTAGGAATATTAGTCAAGTGTTTGTTAAGGTCTTCTTAAGACTTGCCTAGTTTTGGCTTTCTTTGTGAAATTGCTAACTTAACGTCTAAATGGTCGAAGGTCAATTTAACTTCCCAAAATGTGGGAATGAAGAATTAAAAAGGTCCATTAGGGTTGGTTATACCCTTGAGATCATTTGGAACTCATTTGAGTGATCAAAGCAAAGTTGACAACAAAATTTGTCAAAGTTGTCAATGATAACTTTGCAACTTTGAAAAGTTGTCATGACAAGAATCAGTTAAATTGCCCTAAGTAGAGTAGAATTAGTTAGGGATTCATTTGGGCAGTTTTTCTCAAGCCTTTTGACCTATTTAAGTCATTTTCTAACTAGTGCTAAATGTTGGCAACTTTTGTAATGTTTTTCACTTGAGTTTAATACACTGGCATTCTCTGTAAACTGAGAACAGTGAGAAGAACTCAATCATCCTACGTACCATGGATTGATCTGAGATAAATCTTTGCATATTTAATTAGTGTTGTGTATATAGTTTATTTTGGTATGTTATTTTATATTGTAGGCCATGTTTTCATTTCTTGTAAAGAAATATTTCCTCTGTGTCCAATTCACTGGTCTAGATAGGGTTGAGAAACCAAAAAATGGCTCTAGCATGAGTTCCACCAGTGGGTACTATATGGCCCTATGGGAAATGCTAGAGAAATGTGTATATATTGTAAATATGGAGTCTTGTCTTTATATTTGTAGAGGAACCAATTTTTTCATCAAGCCCTAGGTGAGTCATAATGAACCCAGCTAGGAGGCTTGATTGTTGCAGATAGTAGATGGAAGGTTTGTGGGATTGGTAGACTCAATCCAATGACAAGGTATTGAAGAACATAGAATAAATAATTAGTATTCTGAAGGAGAAGGGATGGTGAAGCTTGTGGAGTGAGATTGAACCAAATTCATCATTGTGATCAGAAAAAAGCTAGTAGCCCTTAAAAATAGGACTAGAAATAGAAAGGTGATGTATGGATGCAGTGAATCCTAGAAACCCTAAAAATATTCAAGTACCTTGAAAAGGGTGTGAGAAAATAATTTTTTTTTTGGGTGCTTGTTTGGGGAGTTGTGAAGTTATAGCCCAGAAGGTGTGTAATGAGACCTAATTAGGCCTAACTGGGCTAGTAGCCTTTTTACCTAAATTTGAAGAGATCGACTCTTAATCCTAGGATTTTGGAACCTAGATCATCCAAAAA
>BSBK01014001.1:30000-115000 GCA_027943335.1 Chamaecyparis obtusa
TTTTAGCATTAAATCCTTCATTTAGGTGTTGCATTGTCATTGATCTTAGTCTAATATGAGAATATCATACTCATACCTACTAGAAGGTAGTAAATTGCCTGGTTAGCTTAGTTTCATTTATTTACAGATTTTTCAATTTGCTAACCTCTAATGTTTTATTGAAGTGTTGTGTCCGCAACTAGGTACAATTTTCACACACATTTTTGGCACCCACTGTGGGGCCTTGAAATGGGTTTCACATTTCTTTCTGATCAATTTTCTATCATTTTGTATCAAAATTGTGATTTTTATTTTCTGTCCGTACATTTTTTGTATGACATTTGATAGATTGTCATACTGAGACTCCATGTCTTTCGTATGACATACGACAATATGAAGTGTTGTGCCGACTATATGCAGATTGTCGTACAAGTTTTTGAAAAGTCCTGTGCGTACTGACCCACTGTCATTTTGTCGCTGAATTGTAGTACGAGAAACAATCCACTATTGGATGAGTTTTGGTGTCAGAATTTCAATTTTTATAATAGAATTGCAAAAAAATAGTCATTTTAGATTTGATTTCAAATTTTGACAGCTAACCCTAACGATTGATATATGCTATTTCTGATATCTTTTTCTCACAGGATTGCTTAACAAAGCTAAAAATTAGGTAAAAATCTACTAAGCACGTTGCATGGGAATTTAGGTATTCTACTATGATCTGATAACATTTCAATTTGGGACATAAAACAAACCTCTCACGTGTCTAGCTTGAGTGCCTTTCTAGCTTTCATAATTCACAATTCAATTTTGGGCTATAAAATAAACATAGATTTGTTTTTTGCATATCTATTACACATAGTAAATAGGCCCTATGAACACTATTTGTGGAGTTCTTGAGAGATTGGGCTTCATTCGCTAGCTTTGCATGTGAAGTCCTTCTTGATGATAGATCCCCTTGTAGGTAGGGAGGATACTGTTGTTATCTCACGTTCACTTGGTTTGGTCCTCAACTTTGATCGGTACATTCTCTCTTGGTCCCACTTAGAGAGCTCGGTAGACATTATTGTTGACATAAAAAATCTTGGTGAGGTGGTTTCAGTCTTAGCATGTCAAAGAATCTATCCGCTGTATTTGGGTAAAAGTGAAAAGGCTAGAGGATTATGCTCTACTCTCTTTTTGGGTAGTATCAGAAACTCAGATCCTTGAATCTGGACCAAGTCCCCATGTGGTATATCTTGTGAGTCACCTTTAGAGAGGGTTAACTGTAGTGGACATTCCCTTTATTGGGTCAACCACATGGATGAAACCTCAAGCGGTAATATCCATTTTCATCATGGTAGCAACAACCGCTATATAAATGTCTATGTGGAAGAAATATCCACAAGTGTGGTATCTTGTTGGGCTATTAGATCTCCCTAGTAGCTCTTGATTGATTAAATTCTCAGACTATGTCAAAACCCTGGTGCACCTAGATTGGAGTTCACCCTCTTGAGATCATAAAAGTTGCAGAGTCAGACCATTATTAAAAACCCTAGCGAGGCCAAATTTTTCATTTTCTAGGACTATGTGTGTTATTGAAAAACTTTTGAGAACATACACAAGTAGCATTCCTAGGGATTAGAACAATAAGTCACTATTTCTTGTTCATGTGCAAGGTTGCTTTGCCCCTTGTTCATTATTTTAAGATGATTGCTTGCTTCCCTTGCTTGTTGTTCTGCGTGTTTTCTATCTACATGGTCATTTAGAAATGAACAACACCTAAGATGAACTATTACACAGATCTTCAAACCTGGACATAAAAATTTGCAAACAATCTGAAACTGAAAAATTGAAAAATTCCAAATCTGAAGCAAAAATCCTTTCTGGAGTCAAAAGTCATTCTGTAGTCTAGAAAGTCATACGAGTTTTTCCCAAGAGTCGTATCAGAACCCCCCAATTGTCATATGGGAGCCTATACATTGTCATACGAGTTTTGTCTCAAAAATCAAGCAAACTCAAACCCTGGTGTCAATTGTCGTACGAGTTTTGTCAACTATCATGCCAGAGCCAACCCAAACTCATACGAGCCTGGAGATAATCGTATCAAAATTTCCAAAATTTGTTAGAAAACTCCAAAATTTTTCAGAAATCCAATTTTTACAGCCAACTACCAGATTCTGTCAGAAAATTCAGTGTCAAGAACATAGCAAAAACCATAAAGAATCCAATCATTTTCCAAAAGTGGTCTCTTGAGTTTTGATTCCAACCTTTTGATCTATAGATTTGAATCTTGTTCATCTTGTGTCAAAACCTTGTCAAAATCATCTTCAATTCAATCTTAAAAATGACTAAGTGTTGCGAGCTTGTGTCTGCCATCTTTTGGGCGTCTACCCATACCACTAGGGCACAGTATCCTTCATTTATGCCCAAATCAATCTTCAACCAATCCAATCTTGACAAGGTTGCACCATTCGATCTTCTTGAATCAAGTCATTCTTCAGTTGTCTTAATCTTGCTCTTTTTCTTCACTCGAAGTTAATGGTGAAAACTAGAGCTTCCTCACAAAGAAAACAAGGAGAACAACCCAAATTCTCCTCAGCAACATCTTTTGTGATTGCTTAGACATTTCATCAACCTTACGACACAACTAAATTTAGAGAAGATGCTCTTGGTAATCTCTTTTTGAAAGGTAGTTACATCACCCCTCCTGCATCAGTTCATGCAGGTGCTCAACAAACTCCACATCAGTCAATCCCTGGTAGTACTCATAACAACACGATGTCTCAAGGAGGAGAAAACCAAGGCTCCCAAGGACACCAATCTCAACATGGTGTAGATCAAGAATCCACACCTTCTGAAATTACCCAATATCAAAATGATGATAACTTTAAGAAAATGATGAGGCATTTCTTGCATGAAGAGAAAGAGGCATATTTCCTAGATCTAGCTCGACAAAGAACCAAACTTCCTCCAAATGTTAATGTTGAAGATATCATTACTCAAGAGGAAGAAACTCCCATCATAGCTATGATTAAATAGATGCATGCTATGCAAGTCAAGTTAAACAAGATGGAAAAAGAGAAAGAACCTAAATAATTTTCTATGGAGGCTCTATGCCCCTTTCCATTTGATAAAAACTTGTACATGCTACCATTCCCAAAAAGAGTGGAGATACCAAAATATGATAAGTATGATGGAAAATCTAACCCTCAAGATCATGTTAGAGAATTATATACTCAATCTATGGAGTTCATGCACGAACCAACCTATCTGATGCATCTTTTCCCTCGATCTCTAAGAGGGTCAGCCATTCATTGGTTCTCTAAAATGCCTCCAAAAATCAAAACCTTTGAGGAGTTAATCAAATTGTTTTATCAACAATACTCCTACAACATTCAACATCTGATCACCATGATCGATATTTGCAATCTAAAACAAAACTTAGGAGAACCCTTCCTAACTTTCCTCAAGCGATGGAGGAAGAAGTTTTCACTCTATGCTCAACCTATTCCAGAAACTAAAAAACTCAAAATCTTCATCAATAATTTGGTTCTGAAACTCAATTATCCCTTGCAAATGCAAAATCATAGATCCTTTGATAAAATGGTAGAGAATGCCATCAAGATTGAGAAATTACTTGTTAAAAAAGGAGACATATCACTTCATAAGGAAAATAAGTACTAATCTGGTTCTAGTTCCAACAACAAAGACAAAGGTAAATTCTAGAACAAGAACAAGAATGTTGTAACAGATGGCATTGTTGATCATGTCAGTGTCCCATCAAAGGTACTAGCATTCAATCTCACCATGGGCACTCAAGCCATAAAAGCTTTTGAACAAAAGGCATCTGAACCTTCTCAAAAGTCTAAAGACTATAAACCTTGGGTTACAACACCAAAATGCGAGTTCACTCCTTTGGGTGAGTCCTTAGAATCTTCCATGAAAACTCTATTGGCGAAAAAAAATCATCTCAGTACCAGAGATAAAAGCATTTGATCCTAAACCTAAACCAAAATGGTGGAAAGAGACCAATTTCTATGACTTCCATCAAAACAAGGGTCATAAAACCAATAATTGCATAGGCTTGAAACATCTCATACAAGAGAAAATTGATACTCAAGAAATTGTGATTGACAATCATAAGAGAAATAATGATCATACAACATTCACGAAACCATTTCTAAAATATGGTCAAGGAGATTCATCTTCTTAGCCTAACATGGGTGCTAAAGTCAATTATGCCTACTCTGGAAATAATGTTGTCATAAAAATAGTTGAGCCATACCTATCTGTACATTGCAATGTCATCACAATTGTAACAAAGGATAGAGATAATCAATCAGAAAATGTAGTAACTCGATCACAAGCTTAGGCACATCTACAAGGACAAAACTCGAATTCATCCAATTCCCCTAAGGTGCCTTTCAATCTTTAATCTACTTCCAAACAAAGGGCTACCTCAAAACCATCAAATCCTAAAGAGACCAGACCTACATCATACAGTATTGTCCAACAACTCCAGCATACCAATGCAAAAATATCCATGTTTGAATTGCTTCCGATATCTCTTGCTCATAGAGCTATTTTGGACAAAGCTCTGCTTGGTTCCAATGTTCGTGCCAATCTTGATCTAGATAGATTATAGACTATGGTTGGTCATCTGACATCACCCTAGTATATCTCCTTCTCAGAGGAAGATGACAATTCACTGAGTCATCCACATAACCAGCCCTTGCACATTGAAGTCTTGATCCAAAAACCATCATGTCAAACACATGTTGATAGATGGAGGTGTTGATCTAAATATCCATTCCTAAAAATTGATCACACAACTGGGATTATCAGAAGATGCTATTGATCCTAAAAAGAAGATAAAAATCAAAGCATATGATGAGCAAGAAAGATCTTCCAAGGGAACCATTTTTCTACCAATTAGAACAGGACCTGTTATCAAAGACATCACTTGTCAAGTTCTAGATCTTCCATTGGCTTACAATGTTCTTCTAGGGAGACCTTGGATACATGAAATGCAAGCTATTCCATCAACCTACCATCAATGTGTCAAGTTTCCCTATGATGGATTAGAGGTTATGATTCCAACTGATATATCCACATCTTGCAATGCCTTGAAAGAAAGTGCTGACAAACTTGTTCCACATAATAGAGAATCTTTCACCAAGCAAACAGACATTGCATCTACATCCAAGATGGAAGACATTGCCAAAGAAGTCAAAATTAAGGACACAAGTATGGGAGAATATACCATGGAACCAGTCTTATCTCTCACATCTCTACCGTTGTCCCCAAAATCTTATGGACAATCGTCAAACAAAGTGAAACCTACTGCTAAAGAATCTCAGGTCATATTTAATGGAAGTTTTGTCACATAAAAGTACCCAAGCAAGAGTTTGAAGAAGATGAATTTGTGCTTGCATGGATATACAAAGATGAGTCTCAATCCAAAACTATTAAAAAATATGACTCTAAAACACTGAAAATTCCTTCAAAGTCATATGGACCAGGGAATAAACTGATGACTAAAATGGGATACACTGGAAAAGGACCTCTAGGAATAAGAGGCAAAGGCATTATAAAACTAGTTGAACATTGTGGATGGATGAATAAATATACTACAGGTCTAGGCTATCAGAAGAAACCCTTCTATCTCAAGGGGGACTCTTCTCATGTGATAGAATGGATAGAACTAGAAGAGAACAACAATGAAGAAGAAGAAACACCTCAGTCAGATAGTGATGATTCAGACAACTCTGAACTTATTACTTATGAACATTTACCTCAAGAAATACTAGATCTCCTTAAAGATGAAGAAAAACCTAAGGTGAATATCAATTTGGTAGCTCCACAAGAACCTACTACTAAACAAGAGGAAGGTAAACCTATCACCATAGTTGAAAATTTGGGATGCAGTAGTGATTCTAAAACAAACTCTCATGAGTATGAATTCAAATCAAATGAAAATGAAAATCCTACTTGGGGGATCCATCTTGACTTTACACATGTTCTTAGATTTCCCAAAGGTCTAGATGAAGAATCAAAGGATGAATCAAATGACTATGATTGGGAAGTTATTCTAGAAGAAGATGAACTTATCACTGATAAACACATTGATGTCATTCACCAATATTCACCTAAATCCAATGTAAGTCTAGAGAGTAATGATGAACTTAATGAGTCTGATCCACCTATTGCTAAAGTGGAATCCAATAATGACATTGAGACTATTCATGAATTGAACATTTTGAGCAGTAATATCACCTTTGAATTTGAGAGTCAGGTTAGGACCAATGACGACAACACCATATGCATGAATGCCATTTCCCAATCCTTCCCTACATTGACTATCCAACATCCAAAACTTATTGACCAAACATCTACTGATCTGAGCCAAGATATCTATACCTTTCGAAATGACTATGCCCTTGCTTGCTACCTCAATGTAGTGGAACCTATGACAAATTCCATCAGTGAACTGAGCATTAGCATGACAGATTCAGATATCAAATATCTTAGTCAAAAGAATAAGAGTAAAAAGAAAAAGAGTTCTGAGGGTGAAAACCACTTTGTGGCAGTCTCAGAACCTAAAATAGTAAAAATAAAAGATGTATTTGAAGGTGAAAACCTCTCTAAGGCACCTAAGGATGAGATATTTGATTTCCTTCCAAGTCATTTATAGGAAAGATCTCCAGTATTGATAGAGCCAACTCAATCTATCAACTTGGGTACAAGAGAGGAACCACAACTAATTCATTTAGCACAATCTCTTTCAAAAGAAGAAAAATAGGCATTCACCACTTTCTTAATAGAGAAGAAGATCAACTTTGCATGGAAATATTCAGATATGCCAGGGTTAGATCCAAATCGAATAATGCATCATCTTTCTATCACTCCAGGAGTCAAACCTGTTAAGCAAAAATTGTTAAAGAAGCATCCACATGTTGCACTCTTAGTCAAATCTGAATTAGAGAAATTATTGAAATTCGGGTTTATCCGTGTCATAGATTATGCAGCGTGGATCTCCAACATTGTTCCTATTTTAAAACTAGACAAATCAAGTAGAGTATGCACAGACTTCAGAGATGTAAATAGAGCATGCACTAAGGATGATTTTATGCTTCCAAACATCGATATGATAGTGGATATGATTGCGGGATTTGAAATGTATTCCCTAATGGATAGTTTTTCTGGATATAACCAAATCAAAATTGCTCTAGAAGATCAAGAGAAAACAACTTTTACATGTGCATGGGGTACCTTTTGTTGGAATGTCATGCCATTTGGTCTTAAGAATGCTAGAACTACATATCAAAGAGCTATGACATCTATCTTTCATGACATGATGCATCGAACCATGGAAGACTATGTTGATGAAACCTTAGCTAAATCAATGATAAGATCTAAACATTTGAGTGAATTGAGAAAAATACTAGACATAATGGAGAAGTTTAGTCTCAGACTAAACCCCAAAAAGTGTGCTTTTGGTGTCACTTCTGGAAAGCTTCTAGGCTACATTCTTTCAAAGAAAGGCATTGAATTAGATCCTTCTAAGGTTAAAGCTATTGTGGAGATGCAACCTCCTAAGAATATCAGTCAAATGAGAACTCTACAAGGAAGAGTGCAATCAATCAGGCATTTCATATCTCAACTAGCTGACATATCACAACCTTTCACAAAGACATTACATAAAGGTGTGACCTTCTCATGGAATGAGGAATGTGAAAAGAACTTCAATCACATCAAGAAATATCTATCAAATCCTCCTATTTTAATGCCTCCTATCCAAGGGAAGCCATTGATCCTATATGTCTCCACCACATATACATCATTGGGGGCATTACTAGCAGAACATGATGAAAATAAGTAGGAGAGAGCTATCTACTATATTAGCGGAACATTGGTAGCTTATGAGAAGAACTATTCAAGGATTGAGAAAGCTTGTCTAGCTGTGATCTTTGCATCATAGAAACTAAGACACTACATGTTATCTCATATAGTGCAATTGATAGCTAAGATAGATCCATTGAAATACCTACTAAGCAAAGATGCCCTCATAGGTATATTAGCTAAATGGGTGATGCTATTGAGTGAGTTTGACATAGAATATGTTGAAAGGAAAGCTATCAAAGGCCAAGTCATTGTTGATCAGTTGGCTAAAACACCATTGTCTGATGATGCACCATTACAGATGGAATTTCTTCATTCATCCACCATGAACATATCTTCTAGGACTTGGCATCTTTTCTTTGATGGATCTTACACACATAATGGATCTGGAGCAGGTATACTATTCATAACACTACAAGGTTACTCCATACCTAAAGCATTTAGAATAAAGTTTCCTTGCACAAACAATATTGTTGAATATGAAGCTCTACTTCATGGTATGAAGATAGCAATTGAGTGGCGAGTGATAAAGTTGCACATTCATGGAGACTCACAACTAGTCATACACCGAGTCAATGATGTGTACCAAACAAATGATGAGAAACTAGTTCCATACAAATGTATGTTAGATGACTTAAAGAAATATTTCATATCTATCACATTTGAAAAGATTACTAGAATAGAGAACAAGGCTGCTAATGCTATGGAAAAACTATCATCTCTACTATAATAGCCCGAACATGAGCTATGCTATGAGTTCTTGGTGGAAGCATTGTCATTTCCTGCATATGATTCCACTGAAACCCGCATGATCTGTACTATTGTTGGTCATGATTCTTACAGATAAAAAAACTTGTACTCCTACCTTAAAGACCAAATCATCCTTGATTCCTTCAATTGCGATGAGAAATGATACCTTATCTGAAATGCATCCCAATATGTCATCATTGGTAATGATATGTACAAACGGAGTCTAGATGGTACACTTCTTAGGTCTTTAGAATGCAAAGAGTCTCAACGTGCATTAGAGGAAGTCCACAAAGGTATATGTGGATCACATTCCAATGGTTTAACACTAGCTTGAAAACTTATTAGGGTTAGGTACTACTGGCCTGACATGGAAAAAGAGGCTATCAAGTATGCTAAGAATTGTAAAAAGTGTCAAGTACATGGTAACTTGATTCATGCACCAAGGAGAGATCTTATTCCCTTTACTACACAATGGCCTTTTCAACAATGGGCATTTCATCTGATTGGAGCCATTTATCCACATTCTTCTAATGGACATACCCATATCATTACAGCTACAGACTATTTCACAAAATGGGTAGAAGTAGTTCCTTTGACTCAAGCAACCAGTAAGAAAATCTCTATGTTCATTCTAAACTACATCATATGTCAGTATGGCATCCCACATTCCATATTCATAGATAATGGTGGCCAATTCAAGAACAAGGACCTAGATTCCTTATGTGCTAAATTCAAGATAACACAACATTGGTCATCCATATACTATCCTCAAGGGAATGGACAAGCAAAGGCATCAAAGAAGAATATGTTGAAGATCCTACATCGCACAGTTAATAAAATAGGAAGAGACTGACATCTCATGATCAATCCAGCTCTTTGGACCTACAGAACAAGTATCAAAATACCCACTAGGGCTACACCATTCACTTTAGTTTATGAGTCTAAAGCGGTACTACCTATTGAGGTTGAAATCCCATCACTAAGAATCAAAATGCAAGGTCTAGTAACTGATGATGACTATAGAGTGTCTAGGTTGCAAGAACTTGAACTACTAGATGAGCATAGACAAGAAACGTATGATGATCTTAGAGTATATCAAAAAAGAATGTCTAGAGGCTACAATAAGAAAGTCAGACACAAAATTTCAGGTTGGTGATCTAGTCTTGAGAGAGAATCCTAAAAATCAATCACATCAAGAATGTAAGGGGAAGTTTGAACCCAACTGGCTGGGTCCCTTTGTTATCACTACTACTTTTGGCTCTGGAGCCTATCAACTCTCAATGACCGAAGGAGATCAACTCTGAGAACCAATCAACATTCTCCATCTGAAGAAATTCTATGCCTAAGGCATTCAGTCTTTGTAAAATGTCCTAAAAAAATCATAAAATCAAAAAAAGTCCTGAAAAATGAACATCTTGGTGAAAACCTACCAATAGGCACCTTGATGATTCACAATTTTTTTTTTTGAAAATATCAAAAGTAAAAAAAAATTAAAAAAATGAAAAATACAAAAAAATGAGAAAAAGAAAAAGTGCCTTAGTGAAAACCTGGAAATAGGCACCTTGGTAGCAAAAATAGAATCTTTGCCAAGATGGTGAAAACCTGGCAAACAAGCACCACTTGTTCAAAATGCTCCATCTATCAGCACAATCTTGGTCTTTCCCAACTTTCCATCCTACTTTAGTTTGTACATATCTCTTGGTTTATTTCTGCATTCCTATTTTCAATAAAGTTGGTTTGTACACTAATCTATAAAAGCGTCGGTCTCTTATCAATGTTCAAAACTTGGGGGCAATCAATGTCATATCCTATGGTCTCCAGTATACCTCAAGCATGTCATATCCAGTCAGAGTCCTTTGAAGCCACATCCGAGTTAGTTAGTCAGTCTCCTTACCAGAAAGGATTTTTCAATCAAACACAAACAAACAACATCAACAACAAACTAAAAATGATTTATGCTTCATACTTTTATCTCCTTGTATGCTTACTGATTCACATTGAGATTTTTTCTATTACATCCTTTCGAGCTCTTTGATGATGTCCTTTGTTGGATTTAGAGAGTGGTGACTAGGGCACACTCTTTTCTTTGTCTTCTTCTTTGAGTGAAAATCTAACAACTTTGGAAATTTTGGATTGAAATGGTGTCCATTTGTAAGAGCCTCCATCTCATATTGGATGGCCATGAGTACCTCAACCATTGATACCCAAAAAATTAAAGGATGTTTGATCTAACTATTCTCTTTTTGAGTGAGTTCTTATTCCTACTGTGAAACACGATCTTATCTAAGGAGGTGAATGATAAAGGGTCACTATGGGTAATTCACATTGGATTTAGAATAATCTCTTCATTGCTTGATGTGTTTGCAACCGCAAGTCATATTTAGGTCATCATGACATTTATGTTCTGATGCTTATACAAATTGCTATATCAAAATGGACATGATATTCATGCCATCTTGGCATTTGTGCCTTGGTGCTTATATCTGATCTGACATTCTGAAAATAAAATCAATATTCATGTCCATGGTTGTATAGCCAATGGACATTGTATTGAATTTTGAACATACAAATCAATATTCATATGTCTATAGTTTCCTAACTAGTAGATGTTGTATTGATGTATCTGGTTACCTAAAAATTCAATGATGAAAATGACCAAGACATGATTAGTGACTAGGTCCTACGTCTTAGGTTTGCATTTTATTTTGCACTTTGCATGATTTCATGATCTCATGATTGCTGAATAAACTTGAATGCTTAAATGATTCTTCAAACCTAATCCAAAACATGACACAAGAGCTAAATCTCACATGAAGGTTTCTTCACAGATCCCCAAGCAATCACTATCGTGGGTTAAACATCCTTTTTGACAAATGACCTAGTACTTGTCTTCATCAATACCTGCAAAATATATCATGTGTATCATTGCATTTACATTGCATATTTCATAATCATTGCATTACATTACATACATGTACATCCATAAAACATAAGCAAATCATACATTTCCATAATCCATAATCAATTGCATTGCATTATCCATACATTTGAACGAAATCATTGCATTTCATATTCCATACATTCTACATTACTCAAAGAATTTACATCACATGATATCAATCATACACAAAACAAGTACAAATGAAGTCATAACCAAAAATCAATCTCATATATATCATAAAGCCTCGGAATAGTCAGGGGTACACTAATGGCACATTATACAAAAGAATGAGCTCATGAGAGCTATCAGATCAGATCAATATCTATGGAAAAAATGATAAAAATGATAAAAAAAAAAACTAAGATAGATCAATTGTTTGCCTACTCCTCTGTGTTGAAATATGAACCATGAAACATGTACAGAATGCAAAAGACACGATCCAATTACCCTGGGAAAAACCCTCTTGGCAAAGGGAAACAACCCAGCCCACAAAACAATACTCCTTTATTGATATATAAAGCATGGAATACAATACATTAAGACTTCTGTAGAGAGGGAAAATAATAACACAAAATAGCTCATAGAGATAATCTATACGAGAAGACACAGTTCATTAGTTTGAACACACATGAAGAAATTTGGTTCACTGATTGAGCATACATACATACATACATATTACTCTAATCACACTTGAGTCTGATGTAGATCAAGAGAGCGTATGTCCAAGCCATGAGCATGATCATCAGATAGCTCACAAATACAAGAGCATTCATGCAGCGAAACAAACTTAGCCTCACACACCGTATGCACACATAGTCCAAGCGTGCCAAGACTTACGCCTGAGGCCCTTATTATTTTACAATGCAAAATTCACTCTACCCAATAGATGAAGAGGATAAATTTTAATGTAACCAAGGAACCAGACACATAAGACAAAGAACCCACCGTTACACACCGCACATGCAGGGCATCACCACAATGATAATACCCCATATTGGGTATGAGTAGTCTCTCTTGAAGAGGAGAAAATTGAAGCCCAAGCGACAAAAAATACATTTCAAATATAAATGGTACATGAAAAGTGTAAACTAACACAATGAATAAAAAACATGGCACCAAGGAGGATATGCATGCCAGGTAATCACGGTGACTAGGATTATGAAGCCAAGATGCACGATGCTAGGTAACATGATTCATCCACATACGAAGCCTTAGTCCCACAACATGCCACATAAATGCAACACATGATAAGGATGAACTTTATCATAGATAATCAACTTTAACAATCCCTCTTAGCAAGAGAGAGTTCATCCATATATCATAGTGTGTCTCAAACTGTCATGCACAAAGGAGCTGCTATAATAAATGTCAATAACAAAATCTCATAACATATTTTCTCAAAAAAATGTTACCACAACATAACAATATCCACCATAACTATTCCCAGAGAATGGAACAAGGGCTTTCACCTCAAACTTCTCCTAGAGAAGAATGCATTACCACCTTTCCTACTCACAGAGGGTGGAACAAGGGCTTTCACCTCAAACTTCTCCCAAAGAAGAATGCATTACCACCTTGCCTACTCGCAGAGGGTGGAACAAGGGATTTCACCTCAAACTTCTCCTAGAGAAGAATGCATTACCACCTTGCCTACTTGTAGAGGGTGGAACAAGGGCTTTCACCTCAAACTTCTCCTAGAGAAGAATGCATTAAAGCACATAAAGGATTATTTGAAGACCAAGAATTCCTCTCAACCGAGACTCCCTCTCGACAGGGGCAGCATATTCAAAGCTTTTGAATATCACAATGAATCATAGATTAAATCCAAAATTTGACCAAGCAAACAAAGGAGCTTCCAAAGTCATTATGTATTATAAGCTTTCTTATCCTCAGCTAAGGACAATGCACTCTCCCTCTGCCACACAAGCTCCCTCTGAATCTGATTTCTTCCTCTTAGAAGAGTTGATCACAAGACAATCTAAATAGGTACTTCTTCTTCAAGAGTCACCAACTCAGCTCAGGCTGCAATCTCTCATCATCCCATTGCATCTTGATTTGTCCTACAACCAAGAGAGAGAGAGATTAATAATAACTCAAAAAATCAACATATAATGAAGAGAAATATAGAAATCAATGCTAAGAGCAAACACTATTCTTAGTTACATAACAAAATTCATGATCTATACTTAAAAGGTGTTATCATAGAATACTCATCTCTATGCTGGTGCCAATCCATAGTCCATTATTTTCTTGGGAAACACTTCCTGTAATTTTTATAAAATTATCTTTCCTAATTGTTCTTTCTCATCTGCCACAAGATACAGACTTGAACCACCAATAGGAAAGGCATAAAGCTAAAGTATGGGCAAAGACCAGCTTCAACTTGTTGCACTCAAGACACACCACAGATGCCCGATATAAGTAGGGCATCTAAAAAAGCTCCAAGAATTGGAAGTACACAATCCACCCACAATGCCAGGGCCCATGAAATTCAAGAGAAGCTCACTCCCATCAAATAGAAGGGAGCTCGCGTTGTATATGAAGAATCCATACACCCCCACAAAATAGATTCCTAACAACAGCTTACATGACACAAACCCATAAGTCTCTTTACACAATTCAAAAGAAGATTTGGTGACAATCCACTTGATTGGATTCATTAACTCCATTAGATACCAAGTTTTGATGGGACGTAAGGCCAAAATCTAAGACACCAATACTTGTTGATAAATACAAAACATATTTGGAACAAAAGTTCCAATTGCAAATGACATTCTCCAACTTTCTCTTCTTAATCATCTAGGAAATATAAATAGAACCATGATAATGCTTAATCACCAAGCATGAGAAAATCATCACAACAAAAGGACCATACATGATACTTAGAATTTTAGTGCTATACATCATATAATAAGAAACACAACACAACTACAATATAACTCTTTGTTGAGATTGATGATACCCAAAATAATAATCATCCACCGTCCAACGTCTTCAAGACTTATTTTATGTTTTATTAATTCACTAAAATGTTGAAGCGATCACACATGAATCAACACTGCTTGCAGTAAATATCTATTCATAATGAAGGCAACTCTCAATCATAAAGATGAGTAACCAAAGGAACACAGACACCCGTTACCAAGAAGGAAGAACCGACACATTAATGTTGAATGTAGCATAAAGGAGGACATGAATGCCAAGAAGGAAAAATCTAAGTCAAACAATGCTAAGTTGGACGAAGCCAAGATATTCAAAGCAATATATTTGCATAGTCTTCAACTCACCCCAATACATACGAGCAACACACAAATGATGAAGCCAAGATAGATTTTAGAAGAATATAAAAACTATGAACACACATGAGCAACCAAACATGGATGATGAACAATAATAATGAAAAGAACTTGACAACATACGAAGAAGCCAAACAATGTAGAGATGATCATGAAGGTAGGATTTGTCTCATAGCTACTACTAAACTCAACAACCTGGCTTTGATACCATGTTGAAATATGAACCATGAAAGATGTACAGAATGCCAAAGACATGATCCAATTACCCTGGGAAAAACCCTCTTGGTAGAGGGAAACAACCCAGCCCACAAAATAGTACTCCTTTATTGATATATAAAGCATGGAATTTAATACATTAAGACTTCCATAGAGATGGAAGACAATAACACAAAATATCTCACAAAGATAATCTATATGAGAAGACACAGTTCATTAGTTTGAACACACATGAAGAAATTTGGCTCACTGATTGAGCATACATACAGACATACAGATTACTCTAATCACACTTGAGTCTGATGTAGATCAAGAAAGAACATGCATCCAAGCCATGAGCATGATCATCAGATAGCTCACAGATACGAGAGCATTCATGCAATGGAATAGACTTAGCCTCACACATCATATGCACACAAAGGCCAGACATGCCAAGACTTACACCTGAGGCCCTTATTGTTTTACAATGCAAACTTCACTCTACCTGATAGATGAAGAGGAGATGTTTTAATGTAACCAAGAAACCACACATGGAAGACAAAGAGCCCACCATTACACACTGCACATGCAGGGCATCACCACAATGATAATACCCATACCAAGTATGAGTAGTCTCTCTCGCGACACAAAAGAGGAGAAAACTAAAGCCCAAGTGACAATAATTACATTTCAAATATAAATGGTACATGTAAAGTGTAAACTGACACCATGAATAAACAACGTGGCACCAAGGAGGATATGCATGCTAGGTAATCACGGTGACTGGGATTATGAAGCCAAGATGCATGATGCCAGGTAACATGATTCCTCCACATACAAAGCCTTATTCCCACAACATGCCACATAAATGCAACACATGATAAGGATTAACTTTATCATAGCTAATAAACTTTAACACTCCGCATCTAGTGGGGGTGATGGTGGTGCATCTAGCGGTGGCTCAGGCTGTAGTGCTCTCGCTCCCTCTGAAGCAATCATAAATTGAGAGTATGTAGGTACTCTCTATGCAACAAGAACTACAACATAGTATGTAGAGACATAGTAGGCACTCCGTGCAGTCTGATGAGTAACCTTTGCCTGCAATCATCTATTCTCTACCTTCTGCTCTAAATACTGTCTCTCAAACTCCTTGAGCTATACCTCAAGTCCCATACTCTATAATCTCAGGTCTCTGATTTGTAACCTAAGTCACCTAATAACCTCCTAAGGAGTCTGCGCTAATCCAAGATCTACATTTGCAACTGGCATATCTACGTCCTTAGTAGGCTGATCAACAACCTTTGCTTTTCTCACCTTGTGGCTTCTAACCTCAGCTCCCAGATCAAAATCAGCATCAGCCCATGTGGCATTAGTATCACCACCTACATCCTGTTGTGCACCTAGTACCTCATCTGCACTACCTATGCTACCTAAAGTACCATGCTCTCCTCTAGAAGATCTCCTCTGCAAAACTATAGGTTTGCCTGCTGTAGAACTAGGAGGACGAGGTGGCCTCATTTGTCCAGTTGGTCTCTAGAATGGGGCAACTACTCTAGGCCTCAGAGGTGTAGGCTGCACAATAGGAGTCTTCACATCTCGATGTCTCTGGCCTCAACCCATGGGAGCACCTGTAACATCTATGACCTCCTCCATGGTAGGAATAAACTCTATAGGATCAAAGAATCTATGCATGGGATACTTCGCCAGCTAATCAACAAAAGCATCAGTAACCCCAGCATCTACTACCTGTGGTCTATAGTCCCACTCTCTCAGAACATATCCTATATACTCCTAAACACAAAGAGCATAAGATAAACGAGCACTCCATCCAAGTTCCATATCTCAAACTAACTGTGCATATGTATCATACTCCTATGGAGCATCTTGGATGAGACCATATTGTCTCCACACTCATGTAATAAGAAAACACTCAAGAACAGTGGTGGACCTACCTATCAGTACCCGACTATGATAGCATGCGCAGTCAGCCATGCCTCAACCTATAAATATTGTCTCCAAATGACAAAGGTCATGTCATCCAGGACACACCTCTAATACTCAGTAATCCCCATGCAAACCTATGTCACATATCTAGAATATACATATATCATGGGCTCCTACGACTATCTCTGTGACTGACATATCAGCTGGCATATCGAGATGTGCTTCCATGCCCAAATCTATAGAACTAATGCACCAGAAGCAAAATAATTGCTCTCCTGATACATTATCTCGTGCATTTCAGAGAACATGTGTGCAAGCATACACTATCCCCATCCAAGATCAGTAGGATGAGACATCAATTGAGCTACCAAAGGGGCTAGCCCATCAGAAGACCATTCTGCTGATGGTCAGACATGATGATCCCACTGATCATCTAGGCTACTACAATGCACTCTAATCTATGGGTCCGCTCATATCTCTAAAATAAAGTCTCCCATGAGATAGACTGACTCAACTGAGTATCATCACTGAACACTCTTTGAAAGGCAAGCAGACTAGCATTCCATGAACTGACATAATCAAGACGAAAGCCATGAAATGGAATCCACAATATCCTATACACGTCCTTAGGTGTAACTATAATCTCTCCAGTGGGTAGGTGGAAAGTCTATGTCTAAGAATGAAATCACTCTATTAGCACTATCAATAATCCATGGTTCACTTGAATCGCAGGCAAATGTATAAGGTACTCAAAACCACATGAAGCAAGGTGCACTCTCATCGGATCAGGAAGTGACACACATAGTCTCTAGGTCACCGGGTGAGAAATCTAGACATGCACCTAAGGATAGACAACCTACAAAGAACAAAAATAGGGTAACCTATCAGTAACTTGGTCAAAAATTAGGCTATACGTACAGAAATTGAAAATTTGAATACGTCAAAAGGTACATTAAATGCTAAGGAATCAGCCTGTGAAATTAGAAAAATCAAAATTTTGACCTAAGGATGTGAAAAACACTCTCTGTTTTCCATATGAGTTTACAAACTGGTGTCAAAACTTGTACGAGTTTCTATAGGTTCCCATATGACATTCCATGCATACACGACAATACAAGGGTTCCCGTATGACAATTGAGGGACCTGGCAAAATGTCATACAACACATGGGTCCCTCTCATACGAGTTTTAGGTAGTTTTTGAATGACAATCGAAATGAAATTGAAAACTCGTACGAGCCCTAGGGGACTATCGTACAACTTATCGCGGTGCAAAAATTCAAAAAGCTAAAAACATACGAAAAGATCCTAAAAATCATAAAAACATGAAAAAATTGAATGCTAGAGAGGCACAAAGGTCCACTTACCGAGTTCCCGTACTGGGGAGGTCACTGGTATCACTGGCTGTGCTTGAATTGGTGAGAGGAGATAGGCACCTTGTCCATTTTCTTAGAGGGCTTCGCAAGGCTCACAAAAGACAAAAGTGAATAATGAAATGAAAATGACCCTTTTGGGCCTTATATAGGTTTTGACCTAACTTTTCAAAGTGCTCCATTTTCCATGAAAATTGCACACCTGGCTAATTTCAACGTTCTGAACCCATTTTTGGGATCCAAATCAAAATCTGAGATCGTTTATATTGTCAAAATCATAATTTAAAATTTTCGGACCTAGGACGGATGACTGCTTGCATAATCAACCTTCAATCATCATAGAAACCCATCATTCAACTTAGCTGATTATCTTACATCAAACTATCAAAATTTCAACTTGGTCAACCATGGTCAACTCTTGGTCAAACCTAGTCAAACTTGGTCTCCTGGACCTCCAAACAGTGTAGAATGCATCTTCAGACGTGCACAACCAATTCTCAAATCAATTAACATGTTTATAAACCATTTAATGCTCACTTTTCTTGTTAGATTTTGATTTTCATCCTGAAGGGGGCATGGTATTGCACATCAATCAAATCTATAATCAATCTTTCTCTCAGTAATCAAGACAACAACCACATCTAGTTGCTGATTCATCAAAAGACCTCGTCACTTGGGGCACATCGCTTGGGGCATATCAGATTCATCAAGATCCATATCAATCTGGTATCCTAATCTATCTTGTAAACTATATCAGCTTTTCATAACCATCGGTTCATTAGTGTCATTTCCTTGGTTCTTCGTAACTGAAGGGTTCAGATTTGACATCCTTTTGATTTCCTTTGGACAATCACGTCTGGGGTCAAGATAGTCACTTCTTCATAATCATAAGGTTTAGAATTAGGCATTTTGATACTTTTTTGTAATCACCGGTTCATTGTTGCTATAGTTGACATCATCTCAAATATTTGGTCGATTAGGACTTGAATCAAACATCTTCAAATCTTTCAATTAGTTTTTGTCTCAAAATCGGTTAATATTTCAGGATCAGTTTCTCCACAACATAACTAAGTTAACATCTTTATTAAAAACATATTAATCTTTGAACCACTACGCTTCACACAGTAATTCAAAGAGGGGAAAAATATAATACCCTAAAAATGGGCTATAGGTTCATTAACCTCTTACATCCTCAAATCAAATGAAATCAACATCAAAGTCATAACCTAAGGCACATCTGCACATCAGCTTATCAAAAATTGATTATCTTAATTCTGCATCGGGGAATATTCCTTGAATATTCCTAATTATCCTAATTATTTTTAATTGAATATTATTTGGCGATAAATCTTATTTATCCTAAAATTTGATTAATTGAATATTCTGAATATTTAATCAATTAAGTTTAAATTTTGTCACTTAATTATTTAATTCTATTCATTCTTAAATTATATTATTTAATTTTGACAATAAATAAAAAATCCTATGAATAATTGATTAAATTCTTATTTAATTGATGAAATCCAGTTGTCAATATTTAATAATATAGTTTTTGAATTAAAGTTTGATTTAATAATTGATTAACCCATAAATCAATTATTTTAAATTTAAAATCAGTTAAGTTGAGAATAAATCACTTTATTTTTAAATTAATTCATATTAAATCATGCACAATCGGAAAAGCAGTCAACTTTAAATCAACTTTCAATTTCAATTTGTTAACTTTCCAAACTCGACATCTGATGATGGGCTGAAAAAGTGAACTAAACTCTATTTTAAGATAAAAAGTGCTTTTGCATGATTTTTAGGAGTTAATTAAATCTGATTTCTTGTTAACTAAAAAATCAACCTAAGTTTATCATGAGAGATTTATGACTTTTCTCAATGCATCCTCAAGCCCTGAATTTCTATAAAATCAAGGCTCAACTCTTCACAAAAATATCCCTCGAATTTGCACAATTACTTTGGCGAAATTGCATCTGAAGAATCAAGCTCTTGCGAATAGGCGATTTGTGAGATCTCTCATTGTTTTTCATAGTTTTGCATTCATTTTCATATCATAGCACATCATTGATAGAATAATTTGCATATTGTTTTCATACATTATAGACTAGTTTCATACAGTTTTTCATATCATTGCATAGAAAATACAAAAAGATAGATTAATCTGCATCCATCCTACATTCATCTTTTAGCATTAAATCCTTCGTTTAGGTGTTGCATTGTCACTGATCTCAGTCTAATCTGAGAATATCATACTCATACCTACTAGAAGGCAGTAAATTGCTTGGTTATCTTAGTTTCATTTATTTACAGATTTCTCGATTTGCTAACCTCTAATGTTTTATTGAAGTGTTGTGTCCACAACTAGGTACAATTTTCACACACACACAACCCATTAACATTATTGGACCATTATACATCCCTTATGAATTTTTAAGACATATATGACCTATTCAGATCATCAAGACCCATTAACATATCTTAGGTTGTCCTAGGACTCATTTATGTATCTTAGATTCAATTAATATCATACAAGGATCCACTAATGTAACCTAGGACCCCTTAGGACCTCTTATGTTACCCACAACCCCTTAAGACACTCTACTTGACCCTTATCCATCCCTTACACTATCTTAAGACACATAAAAAAATGTTAAGACATAATAGGATCAATTAATGTAATGTAGGATCCCTTAGGACCACTTATTGCACCTACGACCCATTAACATTCTAGGACTCTTATCTGGATCCCTTATGAAATCTTAAAACAAATATGAAACCTTAGGACCCCCAAGACCCATTAAAGAATATTAGGATGTACTAGGACCACTTCTAGACCACTTATCACATCTATGACCCATTAACATTATTGGACCATTATACATCCCTTACGATATTTTAAGACATGTATATGACCTCTTCAGATCCTCAAGACCCATTAACATATCTTAGGTTGTCCTATGACACATTTATGTATATCTTAGATTCAATTATTATATACAAGGATCCACTAATGTAACCCAGGACCCATTAGGACCTCTTATATCACCCACAATCCCTTAAGACACTCTAGGACCCTTATCTATACCTTATGACCTCTTATGTTATGCACAACCCCTTAAGACACTTTAGGACCACTTATTGCACCTATGACCCATTAACATTGTAGGACTCTTATTTGGATCCCTTAAGACCTCTTATGTTACCCATGACCCCTTAAGACACTCTAGGACCCTTATCTATACCTTAGGACCTCTTATGTTACCCACGACCCCTTAAGACACTCTAGGACCACTTATTGCACCTACGACCCATTAACATTCTAGGACTCTTATCTTGATCCCTCAGGACCCCTTAGGACCTCTTATGTTACCTATGACCCCTTAAGAGACTTTAGGACCCTTATCTATACCTTAGGACCTCTTATGTTACCCATGAACCCTTAAGACACTCTAGGACCACTTATTGCATCTACGACTCATTAACATTCTAGGACTCTTATCTGGATCCCTTATGAAATATTAAAACAAATATGAAACCTTAGGACCCCCAAAACCCATTAAATAATCTTAGGATATCCTAGGACCACTTAGACCACTTATCACATCTACGACACATTAATATTATTGGACCATTATACATCCCTTACAACATTTTAAGACATATATGACCCTTTGGATCCTCAAGACCCATTAACATATCTTAGGTTGTCCTATGACACATTTATGTATCTTAGATTCAATTAATACATACAAGGATGCACTAATGTAACCTAGGACCCCTTAGGACCTCTTATGTTACACATGACCCCTTAAGAAACTCTAGGACCCTTATTTATACCTTAGGACCTCTTATGTTACCCACGACCCCTTAAGACACTCTAGGACCACTTATTGCACCTACGACCCATTAACATTCTAGGACTCTTATCTATATCCCTTAGGACCCCTTAGGACCTCTTATGTTACCTACGACCCCTTAAGACACTCTAGGACCCTTATCTATACCTTAGGACCTCTTATTTTACCCACGAACCCTTAAGACACTCTATGACCACTTATTGCACCTACGACCCATTAACATTCTAGGACTCTTATCTAGATCCTGTAGGACCCCTTAGGACCTTTTATGTTACCCATGACCCCTTAAGACACTCTAGGATCCTTATCTATACCTTAGGACCTCTTATGTTATCCACAACCCCTTAAGACACTCTAGGACCACTTATTGCACCTACAACTCATTAACATTCTAGGACTCTTATCTGGATCCCTTATGAAATCTTAAAACAAATATGAAAGATTAGGACCTATTAATACCAATTAGTACATCTTAGGACCCTTAAGACCTAATAAGACCACTTACGTGACCTAATAAGACCTATTAATACCAATTAGTACATCTTAGGACCCGTAAGACCTAATAAGACCACTTACGTGACCTAATAGGACCTATTAATATATACCAATTAGTACATCATAGGACCAATTAGTACATCTTAGGACCCTTAAGACCTAATAAGACCACTTACTGGACCTAATAGGACCTATTAATACCAATTAGTATATCATAAGACCCTTAAGACCTAATAAGACCACTTACTTGACCTAATAGGACCTATTAATACCAATTAGTACATCATAGGACCCTTAAGACCTAATAAGACCACTTTCTTGACCTAATAGGACCTATTAATACCAATTAGTACATCTTAGGACCCTTAAGACCCTTTAACATATCTTAGGTTGTCCTATGACATATTTATGTATATCTTAGATTCAATTAATACATATGAGGATACACTAATGTAACCTAGGACCTCTTATGTTACCCACGACCCCTTAAGACACTCTAGGACCACTTATTGCACCTACAACCCATTAACATTCTAGGACTCTTATCGAGATCCCTTAGGACCCCTTAGGACCTCTTATGTTACCCATGAACCCTTAAGACACTTTAGGACCCTTATCTATACCTTAGGACCTCTTATGGTACCCACGACCCCTTAGACACTCTATGACCACTTATTGCACCTATGACCCATTAACATTCTAGGACTCTTATCTAGATCCCTTAGGACCTCTTATGTTACCCATGACCCCTTAAGACACTCTAGGACCCTTATCTATACCTTAGGACCTCTTATGTTACCCACGACCCCTTAAGACACTCTAGGACCACTTATTGCACCTACGAACCATTAACATTCTAGGACTCTTATTTGGATCCCTTAAGACCCCTTAGGACCTCTTATGTTACCTACGACCCCTTAAGACACTCTAGGACCCTTATCTATACCTTAGGACCTCTTATGTTACCCACAACCCCATAAGACACTCTATGACCACTTATTGCACCTATGACCCATTAGCATTGTAGGACTCTTATTTGGATCCCTTAGGACCCCTTAGGACCTCTTATGTTACCCACAAGCCCTTAAGACACTCTAGGACCACTTATTGTACCTACGAATCATTAACATTTTAGGACTCTTATCTGGATCCCTTATGAAATCTTAAAACAAATATGAAACCTTAGGACCTATTAATACCAATTAGTACATCTTAGGACCCTTAAGACCTAATAAGACCACTTACGTGACCTAATAGGACCTATTAATACCAATTAGTATATCATAGGACCAATTAGTACATCTTAGGACCCTTAAGACCTAATAAGACCACTTACTTGACCTAATAGGACCTATTAATACCAATTAGTACATCATAGGACCCTTAAGACCTAATAAGACCACTTACTTGACCTAATAGGACCTATTAATACCAATTAGTACATCAATTTATAGATCTATCTATCTATCTATACATGCAGCTCAATGTACCATATAATGTGAAATATATATACTTACCAATTTTGACCAATCCCGAGATATGATTGTAATTAGTAGAAATTAAAGGGACATCATCAAAGTTTTCATCTTCATCTCTATCAAATATATCAGTAACAACTAGTGGCACTAGATTCCATACACCTACATATCCATGATCTTGATTGATACATTCCTCATAATTGTTAGCAATGCAGTGACAACAAAAGCATGAGTAGTCCCTAGTGTTCAACATCCAATTGTGACAATTCGTACTCATAACTGAATGCAAAGATCGCGTCTTTTCTATCCTATTGCAACCATGCATAATTTTTCTATCCACACCTAAGCAAATGCATATATAATACATTCTATAAATATAATTTGAATAAAAAATATCATAAGAAATTTAAACACTTTCAAATAATTTAAAAATGTGTGCATACCTTTTATCTCCCAAAATTTTCTATATGGCACCGCTTGAGTCAATCCTGATGACATTCAATTCTCATTTGGTGCAAAATATGTCTTGCACCATTCAACCACATCATGTGCATTTTTTATATGCACTCCTTTATAATTCATTTGATACTTTCGTATAGCACATTTGATGCAAGCTCCGACACCATCATGTTCACCTTTTCCATGTCCACTCTCAAAGAAACTCCAGACATGTGCTATGTTTTCATTATGATAATATCTACATAGTGCATAAAATGGTCTCGATGATTTGAATTATGTAGCACATCCATCTGACCAAACATAATGTTTATCAATTTTTATACTGCTTTCTTTCAAATTTGCAAAAAACATCTTGAAGCAATGTTCTACATAATGAATGTCATGCTCTCTATCATCACTTATATAAAAATGATATTCCTTCTTGAAGACCCGTGCTTCAAATGTGCTCTGAATACCATCAAAATCTAATTGTGCGTGTCGATAACACACATGTAATATAATAGTAATTTGCTTTGAAAAATAGTATTCTAATTGAATTGCCTTTTGATGAACAAAATAATAATTTTCTACAAAATCAACAACTGATACAATAGTTCCAAGTGGGAAATTGTCTCTCAGTGTTTGGAATTGTTGTGCTTGCCACTTTGCAAAAATGCATGATGAATGTAGGGGTGAACTAATTTTTTAAATTTTTCCATAAATACTCCAACATTTATCTCCTCTTCAACATATTCTAACCAAATCAACACATGTTTGACATATTCCTTTTATGCAATTTATTTGTCCAGCTACATCATCTCTTTTGTCACATAAAATGGATGAGATGAACTCACTTCATCTAGTAGGAGGATCATTTTCAAAACCATAAGTGTCTTCTACAAACTTTCAAAAAACCTAATAGTGGAGATCAAATTCAATATGATAACGACAACAACAAGTTTCAAACACTTTGTTTGTTCTGATATAATATGGCTTCAATATTTCAAACAATGTTTATCCAATCTTTATATTAGGATTAGAACTACAAAATGACACATAAATTTCATGTTGTGTTGTGTCCAACCATTGTTTCGTATGATATTCATATTGATTAGCTGAAATTCTATGTCTGATAACATCTCTAGTGTTTGATGAAGGACGTGTATTATCATTCCAAAATGATGTGACCAAATTTTTTATTCCTTCATCAATCCTATTAGAACAAGGAGCTCTACACATGATTGCCATATTGCCTTCCAAGGTGCTATCATCCAAAAGTATTCTCCTATTAACATATCGTGATATTGTTTTTCTATTAAAACCAAACTGAGATGAAACTGAAGATATCTGTCTTTTTCGTCCCATAGTGTTGCCTACAATGGATGTCAACATAAATTTTCTTGTAATGGTCTTATCTTTAGTTCGAGATCACTTCTCTAGCTGGTTCAAACCTTTCCTAATATTTTCAATCATATCAGTTTGCATGTCAACAACTTTTCTCTTCTTTGATGATGTGTCTATACCCAATAATTTTAATGCCCCTTGCAACTTTTTGTTTATAAGTACAACTGAAAGTAATTGAGCTTGTTCAAGTGTTTCAAAATTATCAAATTTACCCAATATTTCTCTTGCTATCATATTCATTGATCTCTTCTTAGCAAGACTTAAGGGTTGAACATTAGCAAGTGATCTCAAATTCTCCACATCCATTGTAAGTAAATGATCTAAGTTTCTATAATTAATATTTCTCTTTACAGTTTGAGCTAAATTTAAAAGTTCATCCATACCAGTAGGAGCACATGATCTTGACCCTTCTCCAACATCAATTGTTTGAGCTTTTGTAGGGAATGATCCCAACCTTTCTTCAATGTGCAATTCTTTGACTTGACTTGACCCTCCTACTTCAGCTTATCTTTCAGCTTCTTTAGTTTTATGATAATATGTCAATGTAACTTCATGATTTCTTTATTTAGTACTGGGTGACATTTTTCTAGAAGATTTAATTTGTCTTTCATTCTTGTTCCCCATTTCTTCGAGCTCCAAAAAATGTCTTCCATAAGATTGTCTATAAAAATTCTCTTCTTCAAAAAATACTTTAATCTAATATTTCTCCTCTCCAAAATTATATCTTTGAAAAAATAGAAATAGCAATTCTCCTCCAAAAAATGCCTTCAATAATAGAAAATGCAAATTTATTAATTGCAATTCGGTATAAAATAGAAACAAAATGTTTTAGTTTTATGCCATTCTAAATTTTTGTTACAAAATAAAATCACTTGCCGACTTCGCTCGAAGTATATACTTTCATGAAGTACCTAGTGAAAAAATCTGGTAGGGTGTTGTTTGCCAAAATTTTCATTCAAGGGCCTTCGTGTGAAGGGTCTTCACATGAAGCCTCTCAAGGGTCTTCGTGCGAAGGGGGTCTTTGCGCGAAGACCCCAAACATGAAAATTTTCCCTCATAAAATAAGATAACTTAAAAAAAATGCTCTTTCGAGGCCTAGAACAAGGACCAAATGGCATGGTTTTTTCAAACATGCGATGTCAAACGATGCCATTCGGAACAAGCTTTCTAATGAATATAATTTTAATACATATTGAGTTGATTATCACTTTTAAATTTTAGTTTAACTAAACATAGGTTGTTTGGTCATTCAACAAGTTGTCTCTTCAAGACTTCGGGAAAAATAGTAAATTATAAATTTTTTTTTATAAAAAATATGTAGGAAAAGCGTATTTGTGTTACCTTTCTATGAAAAAAAGAAAAAATGAATTTCGATATACACAGATCAAGTTAGAGCGATCCAAGTGACCTTATGTCTAAATTACAGTTATTGTCACTTTATAATTTAATAAACTATGAAATATTGACCCAAAATGAATAAAACCAATTGCATCCTTTAGATATTCAAGTTACAAATATAATCTTGAAAGAATTACATCGTTATCATATTTAAAAAAAAAGTTATGTTGATCCAAGTGACAGTAACTCCTTAAAAACATAGTTTTTTCATGCAAACCACTTTTCAAAGGAGAAGGAAAAATGAATTTAAATGATTTAAAAAAAATAAATATATATTTAGAAACTAGAAAGAAAATTCTAAAAGACTCTAGTTTACATCATCTTCAAATTCCTAATAGTTTTGCGGCAATAGTTGTTCGAAAGTGAAGTTTTTTCTTAGAATGTTGATATCTGTGTCAAAGTTGCCCAAAAAGTGGGACTCACTATTGTGGGACCACCCATATATAGTTTTTCAATTTATTTATTTTTTAAAGGAAAACTTGATGGAAAAGTAAAGATGAAATGTTTTAGTAAGAAAATTTAAAATAAATTAATTAAAAATTAAAAATTAAATTTAAATGGGCGAGGGTTTGAACCCCACCCATGGTAGGGCTGCTGTCATAAGTAGCAGGCCACTCTCGACGACAATAGTTGCTGTTGTTGTAGCAACACTAGTGCTGCCAAGGCAACGTGGGGGTTGGACCTGATTTCCTCCCCGCCCCCACTTATATATGTTTTGTTATTTAAATTTTTATTTATTTATTAAAATTAAATTAAATTTGTAATTTTATTAAATATTATTAATTATTAATAATAATATGTTTTTTATTTAATATTATTATTATCTGTTAATAATATTTAATAATTAGGTTTCATTTATTATTAGGTTTAGTTATCAATTGTTATTATTTAATAATTGATTTTTATTATTTGAATGATATTTTTTTATATTTATATCATTTTATCAATGCTAGTGATTGTGGTGATATCTTTAAATGATTAATACATTTAGTTATGGGGTTGATAATTAAATTAATCAAATTGAAATCATAGATTGCAATTTAACTTGTTGAGTCTTGTTTATGGTTATTTGTGTTAGTGGTCGATTTGGGTTAGTTGGCCAAGTAGATCATACCAAAGGCTTTGGGGTATTTTTGTATTGCACAAGTTGTTTTGTTGATTGTTATTTCAATCTTGATTTTGAGTTAATTTTTTAAGTGATATGTAATCACCTTGTGATGTTTTGTTATCATGTGGTATAAAGGTTATCTTGTATAGTTGTGTTTTGTTGCATATTTCACAAGGGGAAATACGGTCTCGATCTTTACTATCAACCTTGTTCTATTGAATCTTACGATTATGAGTGCACTTTGAGAGTATGTTTTTGATATTATGGTTGTGAAAACTAGTGTGGTCATGTTGCACTAAGGAACTAATTTGATGATCATTATTTTCATTTTGATGTTATTTAAGTTATGAGCTTAGGGCAGGTTATCTAAGTGTATAGATGGCGAGTGAATTGCAATGGGGTTTGGGGCCCTAGGTGGCTACCAAGGTAATTCATTGTAGGTAACTTAATACATTGAGAGTTTAAAAATGAATTAATAAGATATATGTATTCCTCGCCCATGCTTGGGTGCTAGTATAGGCTAGGATGGAGGATGAGATGAATCTTGTCACCCTATGTGGTGTGTTCTGGCATTGTTAGTATCCTTGTATGTATGAGAGGTTTACCGATATTGCATATGGTCATTTGAGTGTCAGGGTCCACAGAGGCTTCTAGGACAAAAATCAAGGGTTAGATGTATGTGATGATACTTCTCTATGTGCATCTTAGGTTTCCTACATGTTTTGGTTGCCTCTAAATTAGTATTTACACCTTTGCATTTTGAGCTGTACCTTTTGAGATAGAGAGATTTTAGGATCCCTTGCTTAGTTCTACCTTATGTTTGATTTTGGTATTTGATATCCGAGTGGGGTCTATTTTTATCTCCTCAACATGGTGGGAGTGGACCTTTGGTTCCATGAGGTTAGGTGGTAGTGATCCTTTTATCATTTGAGGTTTCAACGTCCTTGTACCAGTGTTGGATGATCCTTGTGGCAGTTGTATTCTCTTGTTCTTTTTTGAAGACTTGCTCTTATCTTTCATATATTGTACTATACCTTATACTTGGTTATTACTACATACCATGTGACTTGTGCAGTGCAAGTTTGTTCAATATGTATACCTTGTGGTATCAGCTGTATCTAGGTTTCATTTATGAGATGATGTAATTGTTATTCAGTTACATTATGTGGATATTGTATATTGTTTATTGTACTTAGTATATTAATCAACTTACATAATTCTACGTCATGGAACCCTTAGGATTTGTAATCTATGTTTGAGTTAAATTTATTTGCATGTATTATCTTATGTTATATTGTTTCTTCATTGTTATTCATTATTCTTTGTAAACTCTTAAATTTTTTTTAATTATGTAAACCTAGTAACATGTTTTAGGTTACATATGCCACCAGAACTTTCATTTTGTTGGTTCAAAAATGCCTAATGTAATTAGATGTCAATTTTCAACAATAATTTAGGGCCTAAAAAGCTCATCTCATCTATTAATATGCATTTGAATTGCTTTAATTATTTTTGGAACCCCATCAAAGTTTGTCTTTGCAAAGAGTGGAACTCTCTAATAGGGATATTGCATGCATTTTTTTTTGCCTATACATTATAAGTAGCAACACCTGTTTGTGCAACAACTAGCAATGGGTCCCATATACATGTTGAAGATGTGTTAAGCATTTTTCTGATGCAATTGATGATAAATGATTTGCTAGTGCCTGTTGTATCGTGAATGATCATTCGTAATAGCAAAAAGTGGTTTGTATTAGTATGGTGCTAAAGAATTATATTCATTGCAAGTTATTGTTTCATTGCAAGCTGGGAAAAATCTATTTTGTAGTGATGGTATATGTTGAGGTTCCACAACACACACCCCACCTTTTGGCCACTTGTCCATCAACTCCCCCCTTCTTTTTTCTTATTTTTTTTTCTTCATCTTTAGGTTCCCTTGTTTTGTCCCTTGGTTTTAGGTTATAGAGGGAAAACCCTTCAACAGTTGTGTTTAAAGTCCTTTTCAGACTTTTGGCCTTTTGACGCTCCTTGGAGCTTTGAAGGTGTGAAATTATGAAGGACTAAACCCTACGCAATAAGGTAAAAGATCCTTTTTGAACTTTCAGCCTTTTGGCATTCCCTAGAACTCCAAAGATGCGAAAGTTTGAAAGTACGAATGGTCGAGGTTTCATGGCGCATGGGCTTAGCACTTTTGGAGTCTGAAAGTGTGAAACCTAATGATGATGTCACTTGGATGGAGGGCTTATAAAAAGTGATTGAGGGGTTCATTTTCTTCATTTTGCGACAATTATTTTCAAGCCCTTTTTGCCTTTATGCCTTCACCCAATGAGTTTGTTAGTTCAAAGTTGATCTTTTGACTTCACATTCGACTTCTTAGACATGATCTAATTGATCTCTTTGTAGATTTCTCCTTTTCTCACATTTTTTGTAGGTTAGGTTTTTTTCTTCCTTCATTTTTTGAAGTGTTTATTTTGGGTTTGTTTTTGTGTAGGTCTTTGGGGTTTTCCCTAGGGTTTTGTTGTAGTTTTTTAGTAAGCTAGTCTTCCTTTTTTTTTTGGTTTGTCGCTCAGTTTAGAGTTTCATAGATTTTTTAGGTTTTTTATTTATCATTTTTATCTTATTCAAGTTGTAGTTGTTGGCCCCCAAAAGGCCAAAATTCTCATCAAACATTGAATCATGAACTTGAAAACTACCTAGTGTCTCTTTTGGATGGTTGGACTTTCAACCTTCAAAAGGGGTAATTATCTATGATCACCGAATTCTTGAAACACTGACTAACGTCCCAACTACCAAGTCACCTTCAGATCTTTGACCTCTGAATAATTTTGAGAACATTGAAAATCCATAACTTTGGGCAGCGAAGATAAAGAAGTCTTTTCTAATTTTGCATTTTTGGCCTTTCGGCCTCTGATAACCCCATCCATCTTTGAAAGCCTGAAAATTCACTTCTATCTTCTGATAACCTTTTTCCCTTTCACACTTTTGGTAAATTATATTTCTTAACCTTTATTGCACTACAAAACATTGAAATTTGACAATCACAACATTCATTGATCACCCTTTTAGCTTTTTGAAAGCTGATGATGTCTTTGGTGCCCACACCTCCGAAACTCTGAAAAATATAATTAGACTTATTTTTGCTAGTTTTAGGCTTCTGGGTTTGATTCTTTGGGTTTAATGAGATTTGTTTGCTTAGTTTTTTAGTTGATTTTAATAAATGGCTGTTGATAGTTGCATGTTTGCATGCAAAATGCTAGAAAATGCTATCGTACCAAACATAAAATTCTTGTTCTGAGGTTACAATGCTTTGTCTGAGGTTGGAAACCTTCACATTAAAATTACATATGCTGACATAGGGAACATGGAATGGAATGATTTTCTCACCCAATGTGCCAACCCTAATGAAGATTGGCTGATTGCACTTCTCTTATTTTTTCAATTCTTGTCAATGTTGCAGCTCATCCAGTATCTGTTTTATCTTCCAATCTGATCTAGACAATATTGAAGATGTCTTTCACTTCCCTAAATGGGTAGACAGATTTTATGCATTCTCTATCGACAAGGGTTTGCAATGGTTCAACAATAACAATCAACTTTCTTATGAAATTATAAACAAGGATTATTTGATAAAACCCATACCTAGGAACAAGTTGGGCAGAATAGACATGAGGAGGGGATACCTGAAGGATGATATTCATGTAGTGGTGACTATGCTGAGAAGATTGTATGGGCTTCTCTAATTTATCCAACTTGAATATTGGATTTTTTTTTTGATTGAAATAATTAAGGGGAGAAGGTCTAGATTTGATTGAGGCACCATTCTTAGTGATAACTTAGATGAGCAGTTGATTGCATTAAAGAACGATCCCTAGTTCTTCATCACTTCCTACATTGTCTATCTACTTTTAGCTAAGGCAAAATATCGTGGGTTAGTAAAAAGAGGATATTTTGGTCAACCCAATGCATGGAAATTCATTGGATATCTATAGTTGGTTAGGAAAGATAAATTTAAATAAAAAAAACTCATAATACATGATTGTGAATAATTATTTTGTCTTCACGATCATACATTCAATCAAGGGTGATTATAAAAAGAGACTCTTAGAGGAAGTTGTTAAAGTTCAGTGATAACCGCCTACTATATTCAACTCAAAAATTTCACATATATTAGAGTGGTAGGGTGTACTCTTAACATGAAGAAGCTTTCCAAGAACCCTTTAGACTAAATAATTCTTTTGGAGATGACCAGGCAACTTTCTGATGTCTATGAACATATTAAGCATAAGAAGAAGCACTTTTGTGACTTCCCCATTTCCATTGGCCCTCACTCTCTGCAAGACATGAAATTATGCATGTCCCTAGCCTTTGAATGGGACAAATGTCCCTTACAACCATTTAATCTAATCAGAACTAGGTTTGATCTGATAGTCACTTACAACCATATCATGGATAGACATTATGTTCATAAGCCTCACATTTAAGATCACTAAATGAATTGTATAGATGATTATGAGGTCACGATCAAAGATTATTGCAGAATATCACTTGAGATTGCACAAGATGCTCTAGATCTCTATATTTTACCTAAAATCTAGGAGATCGATATTGAAGATTTCTTAGATCTATTATACAATCAAGAAAATATATTTGCAAGGGACATTTTGAATGCAAAAGTAGATAAAGAAGAAAATGACAACATTGAATTCAAGACCAAACATGTGATAAAGACTACTAAAGAGTGGATCAAAAGGCCTTTCAAAATGGATCCCGTGCTAATGAAGTTGCAACTTGACCTACCTTCTAAAGGACAAAAGGGGAAAGGAGAGAAATGAATAATGCCAAAGTTCAAAGGCACTGCTCCTCAAAAGCAGGAAATAGTTTACATACATGATTAGCCAGTAGTATATGGCTCAAATCTAAAGACAAAAACTAGCAAAAAAAAGAATGATGGGGAGTATTACTCCACCTATTGCTCAATGATTTGTTCACAAAGGAAAACATCTACCTTAGGCAGGTCTCCAATGGTGAAATTAATAGGACCTAGGACTACCTAGGTAGAAAAGGGGAAGGTATACAAAAGAAAGAGATCCTCTACATCGTCACTGTTGGAAACTTTGTTAGATGAAGAGGAGGAAGAAAAATTTTAGGTAGCTTTGGAAAGGAGAACATAGTTGGGAATGAGATAATTTTATGATTGATGTAGGCACAAGTGCACAAGAGTAGCAAATAAATCCTTGGGATGCCCTTGGTCCAGATGAATTTTATGTTTCTAATTTTGAAAATATCCCTGGATTCAAGGATCAAATGGTAAAACAACCTGTACAAACTACATAAAAAAAAATATTGAAGAACTGGTGACATTTACTTTCACTCCTCCTCCATCCCAATTCATTGGACCACTACTGAACAACCCATGGATGATTCGACTATTGAGAAAGATCCAGATACACAAATGCCTTGATCTACAAGGGAATCAATAGAAGTAGAAGCTTCTCAGGATCTTCTAGATGTACAGATGTCAGAATTGGAACAAGGAAAGTTACCATAAGGAACACCAAAGGACAAGGAGAGGGGATTTTGCATAATAGCTAGGCAAAGTGTATCTCAACTTCTGACACCAACTCCTCTACCATCTTCATATCCTAGAACTCCACCTTTAGTCAATATTCCCACTCCTTTGTCTTTTGTTCAAATTCCCACTCCTCCACCTTTAGTTCCCATATTCTGATCAATTCCAACCACTCAAGCCCCTTCATGACTAATATTTGCACTTCTTTCACACAAAAAGGTGAGACATGCAACATTTTTATGGGGGGAGATATTAATGAGCTCATATGAGGATGGAGAAGCCTGACAAGATCCCAAGGAGTTAGAAAGAGAAGAGAGTAATCCTCCTCATGAGGATGTACCAGAAGAACCATGTCCCACTACTGAGGAACAACTGCATGAAGTAGAAGGGGAAGAGATAGAGGACAAAGAAAATTTTGAAATAAGGGAAGGTCTAGAGAAAGAAGAAGGGGAAGATATAGAAATTCAAGATGAAAGGAAGATAACTTCCATTTTGAAGATTACCCCATATGAGAATGTCATCGCATTCACAAAACCCATGTGGTTCACCAAGGACATACAACCCAGAAAATAAGTATACACTGAGGAAGAGCACACATTAATGGTTGTCTTAGGTTAGACTTTTCATAGGAGAGAGTCTAGCACCTTGGCAAGAACAATGTCTTATGTTACTCAAGACCATAGAGGCCGATGGAAAGCACAAGTGGAAGTACCAACTATTAATACTAGTGTTGCAGAGCTAACTCCTAAATATTATACTTTGTAAGAGGTTGATTTAGGTGAACCTATGAGGGAGGGGAGCAAAAAATTTGGTGCACTTCATTTAAAATGTGTCTTAGGATTCATGGATAAGGATGATGAGGAAATAAAGGCACGAACAGAGTAGAACGAGGTATTAATGAAATTAATTGTTAAGATAGTTGGTCCTATTGACCTGGATAACCCAAAAGCCTCATTATAGGCTATCCTAGAGAAGAGGGTTGCACCAAAATTGTTGAAAAATATACCACATTCTTTTATTCATGTGTATTCAAATTGGAAGGCCAATTTTAAAGAGTTCAAGAAGGCCACCATCTAAGCAATTTTGAGGTTGTTTAGAGTCATTCTTCAGGAGGTCACCAAACTGGTGAAGATGATAAGAGACAACAAAGGGTTGGATGTACATATTGAAAAGTGGAAAAGGATTCTTAGGGAACTAAAAATAATAAAGAAGCTAAGAATCCAAATTTTGGTGAAGGTATATGAAGGCTCAAAGCTTGACAATTTTGAGACCTGGATCAAGGAAATAGGTCAAATTGTAAAAGTATATCAGAAAATGCCTAAATAAAGTGAGTGAGAGACGAGAAGGAGTAATGATGTAGGTTGAAGAAATACAAAATTTCTTTGAAGGCATTAACCTTGAATTGTATGGGGATGAAGATAATCAAATTTTGTACCCAATAAAGAGTATTGTAAAATAGTTCTTGGGAATTTTGGTTGGTGTAAGTACAAAGGAGGACCTCCAACAAGTTTTATATTTTAAGGAGGATATGCAAAGGATGATGGATCATGAAGAAGAGATTAAATATTTTACCTAGAATATATTAAGCAATTTCATTCACGGAGAGGAGCCAAAGTGAATATTCCAAGGAAGAACTCCAATTTTAGAAGAACACTCCAGTTCAAGTACGATGGAACTCCAACTCCAATCTCTTATTTTTTGGGTGAATTTGGCCTTTCTTTCTCACGTAAATGTAATGCAAATGGATTAGAATCCATGCAAACATGATTAGAGGTAGTTTAGGAGTAGTTTTGTTTTAGTTATACATAGAAATAAAGTTTTTAATTAATTTTTGTAGTAGTAGGAACCCTAGCTATGGGTTTCTAAATTTCATAGTTGAAGCACTACATATTTCATTAAAACAATGTAATTAAGGTCGATATTTTTATGCAATAAAGCTATATTCAATTGTTGCTTAATTCATGGTATGATAATTTTGCTACTTATGCAAAATTCAAAAATTGATGCTGCTAATTTATGAATTTTAGAGAGACAATTGTGTTGATTGTGAATTATATCTACGATCATTTAATTCTTGAGTTTATTAGTGCTACAATTATCTTCTTGTGACTAATCATTAGGAAGATATTCTATTGGTGCATTAAGATAAATTTATCTCATGTGTGTGTACATTTGTAGTAGCTTCACGATTTGATAAATTTTGATATATCATACGTCTACATATAATTTTCTTTGTGATTGCATCTGCAAAGTATAAATTGTGAGTTTCTTCTATTTTATGCTTTGTGGGTTTTCTTCATCTTCCTGGCGGTTTCATCCACAAGATGATACAATGATAATTTATGTCTGTTAGGTTTCAATTTTAATAATTTTCTTAAATTCTCATTACCCTACACTTTTGTATTTTTTTTGGAAAGATTGGTCAAGATAGGAATTCATCTTAGAAATAGACTAACTTTCATTAATAGAATTGCATTTCATTCAAAAATATAATAATATAAAAAAATTATTTTGTTGATTTTTTTTTTGCAACCTCTTCAAGAATCAAACCAACAAAGGCCTCCTTGTGAATAGTTTCACATTTATCTTCAATTGATTTATCCACGCAGTTAAGACCTAGCCTAGAGGAACCTTGGGAGTTTTTTTCATCATTCTTTCAAGAGAGGAAATTGTGTGTAAAATTCCTATCTATTGTCTCGTATAAAAATGATGCTCAATGGAAGTGGTACTAGGAGGTCCCTCAAAAGACAGGCTAGAAGACATTGGATCTTTCTCTCTAGAGAGATTTGAACAAGCCCTTAGATAATCACCAAAAAGAGGATAATACCTTGAGCTAAATCATTTTTTGCAAATCACACAGTGACCAAGGGAACCCACAAGAGAATATTCCTCATCAACCAACTCTATTACATCATCCACCATTGCCACCACAACCCATTGTTACCCTATTTGTTTAAAATCCATAAAATCTCAATCAAAATCCACTACCTCTGATGGCCTTTTTCACAAACACCAATTTTTTCTATTTAACTTACAAGACCAACTTCATGAACTACTTAAGAGTCCTGAGAATTTTTTTTTATGTTTCATCTATGAAGAGTCTAGGATAGAAGAATAACATATATGTACCTTCAAATAAATATGCAATGACAAGGAGATTATACACCAAGATGTTGTTTGTCTCTTGTTTCCTTACATGCTGGGAGAGTTTGCATATAATTGATATTTGAATTTTCCATGAGGATCCATTACTAATTGGAATGAATTTAAGACAAAGTTCCTCAACCAATTCAATTTATACATTGATCCTGCTACTCTCCACCATCAATTTATCTCGACAAGGAAGGATCTCAACAAACCAATTTCTATGTTTAATTATCATTTCCACAAGATGTATTAGAAACTTGAGGCTCCTTATATTGTGCCTATTGGGGCTGCAATACAAGTGTACCTATGAGCCTTGGATCCTTTGACGTCCATATTTTTGAAAAAGGCTCCCACTAGTAGAAATAGATACTTTAGAAAAGGTGTGAAATGAAGCCATCACCTTCATGTAACAAATGGATCCACAAGCTGGTGGAAATTATGGCACTTTACCATCATTAGGAAACACTGCCATGACCAACCCATTTTTAGCCATCAACCATGTATTGAATAATCATTCTCTACTGCTCAATCTAATTCCAAATCCTCAACTTGTTTCTCCACCTCCCACCATCACTTATCTTGGATATGATTCATATAGGGAAGCACTTTGAGAGTAGAGAGTGGTTTCTCCAAGTGAGCCTAACAACAATCTAGTTTCTGAATTGGATTAGTTAAAAAAGATATTGTCCCCATTAACCAATGAGCTCACAAGAATAAATTAAACCCAACTCAAAACCAAGGAAATTATCAATGATCATCTATTGCTCCAAATTCTTATTCACAAAATCAGAGCCACATTTACGATAATTACAACAATAATAATAACTATGATGCAGGAGCATCCTGGGTGTAAGAGCAATCTTGCATCACCCAAAAATATTTCTATTTTTGTATTCAATAAGGGCTATTTTGTGCAGAGCTGCTATTTATGGAAAGTTACTATTTTTGGTAATTTTCGTATGTGCTCAGAATGATCTTATTTCTTTCTTGGAGGTTCATTTTGGTCATATAAGTCTGCCAGTAAAGTTTCATTGCCAGATCAAGTGTATATTGGAAGATATTGAAGATTTTCGGTATTGGCAGTAGGGTACAAAAACTTTGAACTCAGTTTTGAAGGCTTTAGAGGCCCCGGATGAGGTCAAAAATTTGGGTGACAAGCGCTTGCGCCAGTCAAGCCTGTAGAGCGCTTCGTGGCATTTTCAAAATGGGGTTATAATAGCCGATCGGGTCAACTGGTGATGACTTATGGTCTTCGGAAGTTGGGCCACCCGAAATGGCAGAAAATAATTTTCTTCAAAATTTTTGTTCGGGTTTCAAAGGTTATCTTGAGCCGACTATGATGTAATAAAATGTAAAATAAAATAATTCTAAGTTTGGTCGACCTTATTGGCTAAAATTCTGGAACCTTCCCAGGCGGTGGAAAATTGCCTATATAAGGAAGGCTGTATTATTGTCTTAGGCAGTTCAGAATAGTTCAGAATAGTTCTAGGTAATAGTTTGAGGCTTTGTCCTATAGAATATTGTAAGGGAATGCCCATGTGGCTTTGCATATTGTAATTCTGAAAGATTGTAATTCCACATTTGTGGAGATAATAAGAAGCCAATTTTCTGTTCTTGCATATCGTTGTTGTTTCTCTATTTTTGTTATGTGTTTGTGGTATTAAGGGGAGCACCCTTCATCAAACTACGACAACAATTTGCAAGAAAAGGGATTCAGACATCAGCAAACCAATAGACCTTGGAATACTCACCCCAATAATGGAAGTATATCTACTAAAAATACTAATGCTTATGAATTTTCTAATGTAAATTTTATAGGAATCACGATACATGGTAGAATGAAAATGAACGAAGCAAGGAAAATAATAACCAATATTCATAAAACCTGACTAATCCTCCTATATATTTTAATATAATGGTGTTACATTCTTAAAAACCCACAACCAATGAGGGATATAAAAATAGTATCAAAGTGTATTTTTTAACCTTTTCAACGAGATCAAGAACCTGAGTATTCAGCGGTTCATTCATTTCAAAGCAATAATCATAATGCATACAATCTGAGAAGCAGGAAGGAACCTTTGACCGATGGTATCCCTCCTGGGTTACATCCTACACCTCCTAATCTGTAAGGGAAAAAAAACTTGGTACCTCCCAAGGGTCCAAATAATGCTACCCCATTTTCTTAGAATGCCCCAATGATTTTGAAGAATCACACTTGGTTTACCGAAAAGCATTGTGTCATTGAAGAGCTAAAAAAGACCAAGGAAAATATCTCTATGTTTGACATGTTACAAAATTTTTCTACTCATAAGGAAGCTTGATTAAAATATTTAGACCACTCTAAGACAAGTAATTTAGTGACTAATACCAAAACCCCTACATCAAACATCAATACGACAAAAGCCATGCCAATCATGTTCAAGGACATGGTAGAAGTGCCTCTATTTTTACTAAGTATCTGAATTTTTAGAAAGAATTTTCATAATTGCTTGATCGGTTTGGGAGCCTCATGTAATGTAATACCTTTGTAAATTTTTTAAAGATTGGGAGAAAACCCTCATCCCTCTAACATATTGGTTAATCCAACTAGATAAGACTGAAGTTAAGGTGATTAGTGTTCTCAAAGACGTACACATCCATCTAACAACCAATCCTTGAACTTAATACATCATAGACATGCATGTAGTAGACATCCCTGAGACCTATGGTATTCTTCTCAATAGAGAATGTAAAAATTGCTTAAGGGGGTGGTTGTCCATTGATTTTACCCATTTATGGCTACCATGGAAATATTTAAATAACCAAATCAAGATAGATGTTGAGCCAAAACTCAAGAAAATGATCACGGAATATAATGCACCCAATTAAGTTCTACTCACACAATCAGACTTAGGTGTATATAGGATGGATAGAATTCTTAATTTCCAATTTGAAGAGACAAATGTATCAAATGAAAGCTCAGTAGTAGGATTTCAAGAACATTATGTGAAAGATGAAGTTTTTCTAGAATTTATGGTGAATATGACAAAGAATTTGAAATATCTCAGAGATGATGTAGATCTGAATATTTTGTTATTACCAAGTTACTGTCGTCTCCATCATGAAGGTCATTCCAAGTTTGTATGTGCTAGTTGCAAGGATGTAGTATCTTGAGTGTTAACAGGAATGGGCCAGCTTACCAAGATTTCTCAAAATTAAGAATCATCAAGTGGTACTGAACCAATTACCTATGAACTATACTCCAAAAATAAAAAAGAATCATGAGGCCCAAAACAAGGAGTTTACACATGAGCAGTTTAACTCTTCCAAAAAGGGTGCTCCATATTTCTTTCAAGAATTGTTAGAGGAAGCAGAAAAAGAGCAAAAGGAAGAGTGGAAACCTATCTCCCAAGATAAAAATTATGATCCTCCACTTAACTCTGAAGAAAACTTTCCCCAAGTGCAAGTTATTTCATTAGATGATACTTTTTATCCTGCACTAGAAGAACCACCAGAATGCCAAACTAAAATAAAGTCTAAGCCTGAGAATTGACCTAGTAAAAACCATGAGATTTGGAAATTGAGATTTGATGGATCAAAATGTAAACAAGGAGCTGGATGTGGTATCAAACTTATCAACCCCCATGGTAAATTTTTTTACGCAACCTATAGACTTCAATTTTTGTGCACTAATAATCATGCAAAATATTAAGCATTGGTACATGCTCTCCTTATGGTGTTGCAAAAGAAGGTTAAAGCCTTGGTTGTTGAAGGTGATTCATAGTTGGTGAACAAACAAGTAAAGGATTATAATTTATGTAATGAAAAGAGGTTGGGGGAATATAAAAAAAGGGTATGGGATTTGATTGAAAAATTTGAAGCTTTTAATATAGTATCAATTCCGAGGAGAAAAACCACTATTGTAGAAGCATTGGCCGTATCGGCTAGTGTATAACAAACTATGGATAAAACCAATTTGAAGAGATTTTTGGTTGAGTTGTTTGGTGCCCCAGCTATCTCAAATAATATAACCAATTTCTAAGTCTTTTAGGATGATTGACATATATGTGAGTTCATCATGTGTAGTGGAGTATTTGAGAAGCAAATCATTGATAATGGAATAGAGGGAGAACTCCAAGAAGAAGAGGAAGACATGATCATGAATTCAAAAACTAATTCCATCCCAAAGGGGATGGTTGATCTTGAATTTTTTTTTGATAAAGATGAGACAACCAGAGGGAAAATATTAGCACTTGAAGAAGGAAGAGATGATTGTAGACTTATAACATAGGCACCAAAGAGGAACCTAGGTGTGTTAAGATTGGAAAATTCTGTATCAATGAAGAAAAAGAATGCATGATTCAAATATTGAAAGAATATAATGATGTCATAGCATGGGGATATGAAGATCTCAAAACTTATAATCTAGAAGTTATCACACATAATATACCTTTAAAACTGGATGCTAAGTTATTTTGTTAGTGACAAAGACTTGTAAATCTAGTCATTGAGCCATTGATACAGAAAGAAGTGCAAAAGATGCTTGATGCTAGAATAATATTCCCTATATCTTTGAATCCAAAGAAGTGTTCCTTTGGGGTAACTAAGGGGAAACTTATAGGACATATTATTTATGAGATTAGAATTTCAATCGATCCCAAAAGAGTGGAGGCCATCTTTAAAATGTTGCCCCCCAACAGTTGGAAAGAGTTGAAGTCTTTCTTTGGGAAGATGAAATTTTGTCTAAAAATTTATAAGTGGTTTTGCTAAAATAGTACGTCCATGAATGGCATGCTGAAGAAAGATGCAAAGATTGAATGGAATGCTCTGGTAAAGGAAGCTTTTGAAGAGATTAAATCATCTATTGGAAATGTGCTAGTGTTGGTCAGTCCTGATTATACATTAACATTTAATGTCTACTCCTTCGCTTCTGATCACTCATGTGCAAGAATACTAACATAAATGAAAGATGGTGAAGATTAAATGTCGATTTCCTTTATGATTTGTCCTTTGAAGAATTCCTAATTGAACCACCTGAACCTAAACAAGAAATATTTTGCCTTGGTTAAGGCTATTAAGAAATTCAGACATTACATTCTAAGGAGTAAAGTCTTTGCCATTGTCCCAGATCCCACAGTGAAGTCCCTGCTAATGCAGAATGAGTTAGGAGAAAGAAGAGGGAAATGGATGGCTACACTTTAGGAATTTGATTTGTAAATTTAGCCAATGAAGCTTGTCAGAGGATGAGGCTTTACACATTTAATCACAAATACTGAGGAAGATGTGATCACTTAAGTATACACCAATGAAGGAGTCATTTTAGATATTTGGTATCAAGACATTGTATACTATCTATTATAAAATTGATACCCTGAAGGTTTGAATAGTTCACAAAGACATGCTTTGAGGATGACGTGTGGCTCCTATGTGTTAAAAAATGGATAGTTATACAAACAAAATCATGAAGGTTTATACCTTAAATACTTGAACTGTGATGAAACGAAGAATGTGCTAAAATAATTTTATGGTAGGCATGGAACTGAGCATGGGTCTATTGAAGCTACAACACATCAAATTTTTAGGTCAGGGTATTACTGGCCTACTTTATTCAAATATACACAAGAACACATTCGTTCTTGCCACATATGCCAAATAGGTGCCAACAAAGATAGAAACCAGACAATGTTATTGCAACTAGTATATGAGGTGCACCCCTTCGCTAAATGGGGACTGGATTTTATTAGACCTTTTAATCCACCTTCATGAGTGGGACATAGGTACATCCTTATGACCACCGATTACTATATGAGATGGATCGAGGTGGAGGTATTTCACAACTATACCATGCAAATCGCTATCGGTTTCCTAGAAGAATAGATCATCACGAGGTTTGGAATGCCCTTTTTTTGGTATGTGATATCAAAACTTCTTTTTACTCAACAATTCTTATACATAGTGCATTTGAAAATTGGGTAATAATTAAATTCTTGTCTGATTATTACCCACAAGGAAATGGTGTGGTTGAGTCAACTAATAAAACTTTGATCACCATGATGAAATGTTTAATTGATTAGAATCCTAAGAATTGTCACTCCTAGTTGAAATATGCACTATGGACCAATTGAGTGAGGGTCAAGAATGCCTTAGGCACCTCTCCTTACTTGTTAGTCTATGGTTAAAAACACATCTTCTCTATGAATCTAAAAATCCCTGTGTTGAAATATGTGAGAGGTTATGTTGATGACAAAGACAAGGTATAGGTTAGGTTGATGAATTTTATTGATCCATATTAGAAAAGAACAAAGACCTTGGAACATGTGTCCAAGCATCAGGCTATTTTCAAGCGCTGATTTGACATAAGAGTTATTTTTAAAGATTTTAGGATTTTTTATTTATTCCTCCTTTGGGATAAAGAAAAATAAAAATTAATTAGTTGTACTAAGTTTCATCACTTGTAGATTGGCCCTTATCAAATTATTGAAATCTTAGGAGAGAACACTTTCAGGATAAGTACTCTAGATGGGGAATTAGTTTCATTGCGTGTTAATGGCTAGTTTCTCAAACATTATTTCCAATCTTGAAATGAAATATTTCACCCTTGTAATATATTAGTTTAGATTTTATTTTCTTTCACTTTTGTTTAGTTTAGTTCTCATTCAAGTCTTTTCTTTTTGTTTTCATGGTCTTAGGGTAAGTTATTTTGTTGAGGTTGTTCCCGACAAGTGGTCCATCCCAAGTGGTCCTCAATAGGAGGTAGAGGTATTTCTTAGTCAAAATTTTTAAATGAATTTAACTTGCAAGAAACTTTATACAATGATTAGGAATGGTAACACCTTTCACTAGAAATCAGGCTGATGTTCAAAGATGATCATCCTTAACACATTACACACTTTAAGCATGATACCAAGATTTTTGGTTTCTTGGGTAAGTATTAGCTAGAATTGATTGGAACCTATCGTTATGGGTGACCACAGATCACAAAAACCTTTTCCATCTACATCTTGACAAAAAAAAGAGAGAGAATTAAAAAGGAGGAGCACATAAAGACAAGGTCAACAGAAAATCAAAGTTTAAGTGACTGGATAACACAACCTAATTGCTACCTAGGTTTCTCCAAAAAAGGGGGAAAGAAATAAAAAATGTAAATACTAAGGTAGCATATCCTAAGAACTTCCTTAGCATACCAAAAAATGTTGAAATGAAGATAATTGAAGAAGTGACATTTTTAGACCACAATAGATCAAACAAGTCACCTTCCATGTAAATGATGTTGACTCTAAAAGAGTCTTCCAAATTCTAAAACTTAAAATCTCATTAGAAGATAGAGGAGGGTGACTCTAGCAACCTCTATCGGGCCTATGGATGGCTAAATGGCAGTAGAGCAAGGTTAGATTAAGATTAATGAATCCTTTATCGATAGGTGAAGGTTGGTTCTAGTTGACACTTATCCAAGTAACCTTTGGAAAGGTATAAAAGGAATTAACACACTAATGCACAAAATAGAAGTGATAGTAGAGAAATTTGATTCTAAGAGTTGATGTGAGATTGTCTCTAGGAATGACACTTGTGTTTGGTTTATTTCAAAACAAAGTTTGGATGATATTTGCTAATAGAGAAATACGTTGGTCATTTCTTCATTTTTTTGGGGCTATTTGTTGTGGTTCCACAACACACACCCCACCTTTTGTCCACTTGGCCATGGGACCCCCCCTTCTTTTTGCTAGTTTTATCTTTCTTGGTCTTTAGGTTTCCTTGTTCTATCCCTTGGTTTTAGGTTTTTTATGGCAAACCCTTGGAAAGTTGTGTTTAAAGTCCTTTTTGAACTTTCAACCTTCCTTGGAGCTTTGAAGGTGCAAAATTATGAAGGACCAAACCCTATACAACAAGGTAAAAGGTCCTTTTCTAACTTTCAACCTTTCGGCATTTCTTGGAACTTTGAAGATGCGAAAGTCTAAAAGTTTGAAAGGTTGAGGATTCATGGCTCACAGGCTTAGCACTTTAGGAGTCTGAAAGTATGAAACCTAATGATGATGTCACTTGGATGGAAGGACTTTAAAAAGTGATTGAGGGGTTCATTTTCTTCTTTCCATGACAGTTATTTTCAAGCCCTTATTCCCTCAGTGCCTTCACTTAGCGAGTTGTTATTTCAAATTTGATCTTTTGGCTCTAAATCCAACTTCTTGGTCATGATCTACTTGAACTCGTCACATATTCCTCCTTTGCCCACATTTGTTGTAGGTTAGGTTTTGTTATTTATTTATTTTTTGAAGTGTTTCTTTTGGGTTTGTTTTTGTGTAGGTATCTAGGGTTTTGTTATAGTTTAATAGTTAGCTATTCTTCCTTTTTTTTAGGTTTTTTTCTTAGTTTAGGGTTTTGTAGCTTTGTTAGGTTTTTTATTTGTCATTTTATCTCAGTCAATTCATATTTGTCAGCCCCCAAAAGGCCAAAATTCTCATCAAACATGGAATCCTACACCTAAAAATTGCCAAGTGTCTCTTTTAGATGGTTTGATTTTTGACCTCCAAAAGGGGTAATTATCTCTGATCAACAAAGTCCTGAAACATGGAATAATGTCCCATATACCAAGTCACCTTTGTATCTTTTGCCTTTTAGCCTTTGAAGACTTTGAGAACACCAAAACTTCATAAATTTGGGCACCAAAGACAAAGAGGCCTTCACTCATTTCACATTTTTGGCCTTTTGGCCTATGATAACCCCATCCATCTTCAAAACCACAAAAATTCACTTCTATCTTTTGATAACCTTTCACCCTTTCTCACTTTTGATCACCAACATTTCTAAACCTCTTTCACACTATGAAATGTTGAAATCTGGCAATCATAACATTAATTTTTTGCCCTTTAATCTTTTCAAAAGTTGATGATGTCTTCAGTGTCCGCACCTCCAAAACTTTGGAAAACATAATTAGACTTATTTTTGCTGGTTTCAAGATTTTGGGTTTGATTATGTGGGTTCACTCAGACTTATTTTATTAGTTTTTTAGTTGATTTCAATAAATATTTACTAATATTTGTATGTTTGTGTGTAGAATACTAGAAAATATTGTTGTACCATCCATGAAGTTCTTGTTTAGAGGTTACCACATTCTGTATAAGGTTAGAGACCTTCACATCAAAATTATAGATACTGACATAGGGAATGTGGACTAGAATGATTTTCTCACCCATTGTACCAACCCTAATGGAAGATTGGCTAACTGCACTTCTATTTTGTTTTCAAGTCTTGTCAACACTGGAACTCATCCAGTATCTATTTTATCTTTTGATCTAATCATGACCCTTGCACAACACTATGTTCTCAATGAGAGGGTAGTGAAGAATAAAGTAGGAGACATTGTCTTCAATATTAGGTCAGACACCATTGAAGATGTCTTTCACTTTCCTAAAGGGGTAGATAGATTTTATACATTCTCCATAGACAAGGGTTTGCAATGGTTCAAAAATAACACAACTTTTTTTATGAAATTGTAAACAAGGAGTATTTTTCAACACAAACCCTACCTAAGAACAAGTTGGACATAATACACATGATGAGGGGATACCTAAAAGATAGCAGTGACTATGCTGAGTAGATTGTATGGGCTTCCCCAATCTATCCAAATTGAACATTGGATGAATTTTTTGATTCAAATAATTAAGGGGAGAAGGTCTAGATTTGATTGGGCCACCATATTCAGTGAAAACTTATATGAACAATTGATTACAATAAAAAACAATCCCTATCTCTTCATGACTTCCTACAATGTCTATCTACTTGTTGCCAGGAAAGAATACCCTAGTTTAGTAAAAAGAGAATCTTTTGGTCAAACCAATGGATGGCCATTCACTGTATATCTATTTTTGGTTAGGAAAGAGAAATTAGATGAAAATAGCCTAGAATAAAGGATTTTTAATGATGATTTTGTCTTCACGGTCATCCCTTCAATTGAGGGTGATTATGCAAAGAGACTCTTAGAGGAAGTTGTTGCTAAAGTTTGGGTGATAGGTGCCTACTATATTCAATTCAAAAATTTGACATACATTAGAGTGGTAGGGTGTACTCTTAACCCAAAGAATCTTCCCAGGTACCCTTTAGATTGAATAATTTTTTTGGAGATGGCTAGCCAAATTTTTGACACCTATGAACATATTAAGCTTAAGAATAAATATCATTGGCACTTCCCCATTTCTATTGGCCCTCACTCTCTGCAAGACATGAAAGTATGCAAGTCCTTGGCCTTTTAATGGGACAAATGTCCCTTGCAACCATTTAGTTTGATCAAAATAAGGTTTGATCCCTTAGGCACTTACAACCATATCATGGGTAGACATTATATTTATGAGTCTCACATTGAAGATCACTAAATGAACTATGTAGATGATTATGAGGCTGGGATTAGAGATTATTGTAGAATACCACTTGAGCTTCCACAAGTTTCTCTAAATCTCTGTATTTTACCTAAAATCTAGGAGATGGATATTGAAGATTTCTTGGATCCATCATACAATCAAGACAATATATTTTCAAGGGCCATTTTGAATGTAGAAGTAGATAAAGAAGAAAATGACAACATTGAATTCAAGGCCAGACATTTGATAAAGACTACTAAAGAGTGAATCAAAAGGCCTTTCAAAATGGATCATGTGCCAATGAAGCTGCAACTTGACCCACTTTCTAAAGGAGAAAAGGGGAAAGGAGAGAAAGTAATAATGCCAAAGTTCAAAGGCACTACTCCTCAAAATCCATAAGCATTTTACAGACATGATCAACCAATAGTATATGGCTCAAATCTAAAGAAAAAAAATGACGAAAGCAAGAATGAAGGGGAGTATTACTCCACCTATTTCTTAGCCATCTATTGCACAAGGACAAACATCTACCTTAAGATGGTCTCCAATAGTGAAAGTAACAGGACCTAGGACTACCCAGGTAGAAAAGGGGAAGGTATACAAAAGAAAGAGATCCTCTACATCTCTATTGTTCGAAAAAAATTTAGAAGAGGAGGTAGAAGAATATGAGTTACCTTTGGCAAGGAGAAAATGGTCAATGATAATAGTCACTAAAAGAATAGTTCAAGAAGAGAATGTTTTGACCGATGTAGGCACAAGTGCACAAGAGAAAGTAGATCCCTGTGATGCCCTTGGTCTAGATGAATTTTATGTTCCTGATTTTAAAAATATCCCTAGATTCAAAGAACAACCTGTATAAACTACATAAAATAATATTGAAGAACATGTGACATTTACTTTCACTCCTCCATCCCAATTCATTACCCCCGTTGATGAATAAACCTTGTATGAGCCAGCTGCTAAGAAAGAGCTAGATACACAAATGCCTCCATCTATAGGAGAATAAATAGAAGTAGCAGTTTCTCAGGATCTTATGGATGTAAATATGTTAGAATAAAAACAAGGCAAGTTACTGCAAGAAACACCAAAGGATAAGGAGAGGGGATTTGGCATAACAATAGAGAAAAGTGCATCTCAACTTCTAACACCAATTCCTTTGGCAATTTCATATCCTACAACTTTGCCTTCAGCCCAAATTCCTACTCCTTCGCCTTCTATTCAATTTCCTACTCCACCTTCAATTACCATATTTTCATCAACTCCAACCACTCAAGCCCCTTCACTACCAAGGTTTTGACCATTTTCACACAAAAAGGTGAGACATGCAATATGTTTATGGGTACAAATATTGACAAGATCATGTGAGGATGTAGAAGCCTGGCAAGCTCCTAAGGAGTCAGAAAGAGAAGATAGTACTCCTCCTCATGAGGAAGGAGGGGAACAGGTAGAAATTTGAGATGAAAGGAAGATGACTTCTATTTTGAAGATTTTCCCCATATGATTCTATCACCATTTTCATGAAACCGACGTGGTTCACCAAGGAGATACAACACAGGAAAAGGGTATACACCGAGGTAGAAGACACAAACATGGTTGTCATAGGTCATGCTTTTCATAGATAAGAGTCCATCACCCTTACAAGAATAATGTCTTATGTTACTCAGGACCATAGAGGTCGATGGAAAGAAGAAGTGTTAGTACTAACTATTAGTATTAGTTGCAGACATAACTCATGAAGATTATACTTTGGAAGAGGTTGATTTAGGTGAACCTACAAGGGAGGGGAGTAAAAATTTCATTTCACTTGATTTAAAACATGTCTTATGATTCATCGATAAGGATGAAGAGGAAATAAAGGCACTAACTAAGCATAATGAGGTATTAAAATTTTTTATTCTTAAGATAGCTAGTCTCATTGACCTAGATAACCCAGAAGCCTCATTATACGCTATTATAGAGAAGAGGGTTGGAATTGCCAAAAAATATACCACGTTCTTTTATTCATGCATGTTTAGATTGGAAGACCAATTTTGAAGAGTTCGGGAAGGCCACCATCCAAGCAATTTTGAGATCGTTTATAGTCATTCTTCAAGAGGTCACAAAATTGGTGGACATGATAAGCGACAAGGAATGGCTGGATATACAAATTGTTAAGTGGTAAAGGATTCTTGGGGACCTAAAAATAATAAAGAAGAAATGCTTCTAGATTTTGGTGAAGGTATATGAAGGGTCAAAGCTTGATAATTTTGAGACCTGGATCAAGAACATAGGTCAAACTGTAAAAGTATATCAGAAATGCCTAAATAAAGTGAGTGAGAGACATGAATGAGTAATGATGTGGGTTGAAGAAATACAAAATTTATTTGGAGGAATTGACCTTGGATTGTATGGGGATGAAGATAATCAAATTTTGTACCCAATAAAAAGTATTGTATAGCAGCTTGTGGGAATCTTGGCTGGTGTAAGTATGAAGTAGGACCTCCAACAACTTTTATGTTTTCAGGAGCATATGCAAAGGATGACAAGACATGAAGAAGAGCTTAAATATTTTGGTACAAAATTGGTTTCCTTTAGGGATAAGTAACAACAACACCTTAGTGCCATTCAAGCTGTAGACTTCAAAGAAGTACAAGAGATAGTGGAAATACTCTGCAAGGCGCACCCAAAGATCCATCCAAAAGACTAAGTGTTCAGTTTTGAACTTAGTCAAACTTTGTAATATGAAATTTTTGGACACTCAGCCATTTTCTCAAATTCAGTTTTTCAACCTTTTAGACTCCAAAAGTCTGAAATTTTGGGAGTTATAAGGATTTTCACTTAGTCTTTTTTCAACTTGTCAATTTTTGGAGTTAGGGTTGGAGTCTAAAATGTTTGGGCCGTTTTGACATGGAAATAATTTGCACAGAGGGTTTGTTTTAGATCAGATTGCATGCATGTTTAGGATTCCATAGATTGCATGCATGTTTTAGATTAGATTACAATTAAAACATTTCAAGGAAGAACTCCAATTTAAGAACACTCTAGTTTAAGAACAATGGAACACCAGCTCCAATCTCTTGTTTAGTGGGAAAATTTGGCCTTGCTTTCTCACATAAATATAATGCAAATGGATTAGCATCCATGCAAACATGATTACAGGTAGTTTAGGAGTAATTTTATTTTAGTAAGCAATATAAATAATGTTTTTTTATTAATTCTTATAGTAGTAGGAACCCTAGCTAAGGGTTTCTAAATTTCGTAGTTGAAGCAATATATATTTTATTAGAATAATGTAATTAAGGTCAATATTTTTCTACAATAAAGCTATATGCAATTGGTGCATCATTCATGTTGTGATAATTATGCTATCTATGTGAAATTTGTCAATTGGTGATGCTAATTTATGAATTTTAAAGATCCAATTGAGATGATTGTGAATTATATCTATGATCACTTAATTTTGGAGTTTATTTTTATTGCAATTATCTTGTTGTGACTAATCATTGGGAATATATTCTATTGGCGCATTAAGATAAATTTTTCTCGTGTGTGTGTACATCTGAGGTAGCTTCATGACTCGATTAATTTTGATATATCATACATCTACATATAATTTTCCTTGTTGATTGCATCTGCAAAGTATAGATTGTGAGTTGCTTCTATTTTATACTTTGTGGGTTTTCTTCATCTTCCCAATGTTTTAATTCGCAATATGACACAGTGATAATTTATGTCCATTAGGTTTTAATTTCAACAATTTTCTTTAATTATCATTAACCTACACTTTTGTGATTTTTTTTTGAAAGATTGGTCAAGATATGAATTCATCTTAGAAATAGAGTAATTTGCATTGATAGAATTGCATTTCATTCAAAAACATAAAAATACAAAAAAGTTATTTTGTTGAAGTTTGTTTTGCAACCTCTTTAAGAATCGAACTAGTAAATGCATCCTTGTGAATAGTTTCACATTTATCTTCAATTGAGCTATGCACGTGGTTGAGACCCAACCTAAAGGAACCTTGGGAGTGATTTTCATCATTCTTTCAAGAGAGGAATTTGTATTTTAAATTTCTAGTCGTTGTCTCGTGTAAAAATGACACTCAATAGTATATGATTTAGCGATGGTTGATAATGGACTTTACTTGTTGGAATAAATTGGACAACAATATCATGCAATTATTGTTGAATTATATGTATGTTCTGCAATTGAATTGAAGTTTTTGTTCCAAGACTTTTTTTTAATCAAAATCTCATTAACCTAACATTTGAAATTCATTAAGAACAATATTATTTGTAACTCCCATTCGAGAAAGTAGCTTAGATTCAAATAGGTCTAGCTTATTGGAATTTTAGGAATTGTTTGCATCATTTGCATCATCCTTTTTAGGTTCAATCTTATCTACAATAGAATCAACATACCACCATGTGTAATTTATTCTATTAATTTTTTTTAAATTTGTAATTATTTCATCTTTTGTAATTCCAATGTGCAAAAATACACGACAAAAATATTTATACAAGAGAAGCTCACTCCAACAATATATTTCAAAATTATCACTTGCTTCATTTGGTGGATGTCTAAATTGAGGATGAACAATAACAATTGATTTCTTCTGTCTTTCTTTCCATTTACCTTTTTGTCAGTGAGGACTATATGAATAAGTTTGTGTTGATTGTATGAGAGAAATACTATCTATATTGAATGGTCATTCCATATAATATTGTATATAAGTTGTTGACAGTTCATTTTTGTATTATGATTTTGCAATGTGTTGAAAAATCTTTCTACCAACATTGAGTGATATAAATACACGGCTACTGCTAACAAGCGGTAATTTCTATAACATATGGTAGGTTTCTTGCACTCCAATATCACGATGTACAATGATACCCATCAAAAACTTTTGGAATGCTGATATGACCTTATCTTCATATTTGCTTACATCTACTATATTTTTTAACATTTCAACATAAGTCCAATATATTTTTTTTTCTAATTTTGAAGCATATTTCAAGATGTATTACAAGATAACTATTTTAGAAGTTACTGGTTGACAATAAACAATGGCCCTCCAAATTGCAAGCATTTACAAGTTGTGAATATTTAAGTGATCATCATTCCTTCAAGGTCTAAAAGATAAATTTTGGTTTTTATCCATTGATAATGTGGACTTCTGCTATGTGGGCCATGTTGCTCTATAACGACATTCTAACAATGAGCCTTTTTTTAGGCATGTATGTTCATAACACTTGGTGTGTCTTTTAATTGTGTTAACTAATGCTTCATAATCTACAGTAGCGTATAAGGAAAAAATGTGTATTGTATTAGATATGCATGGGTCATCCATTAGAGAATGATTGGTCAAGTTTTCTCTCTATTGCTCTCTTTGAGGATTCCAAGCAAAGAAAAATCTATCAAAAAAATCTATTATTGTTTCAATATTAGCATTATTGGATCAATCAACATGTCCATATTGGGTTCCCTGAGTATCCACAAGAAAACATGGATGTGGCTTGAGCCACAATACAACCATTCATATTTGTACCAATGATCAAAAGCTTGGAATTTTTTTTGGATAACCTCTTCACGACAAATTGTGAATAGTTGGTGGACATAAAATATAGTAATGTGCGGGTTCTCAATAACATTTTCCAAGAATTATTTTTTGGATAAATGTATATTTTCTTTGTTGATGCCCATGATTACTCTATACAAGTCAACCCATTTTGAGTCAACTAAACTCATTGTAAAAAAGAGAGTTGGAGTTCCAATTTTATGTATCATAGAAGTAAGTTCTTTACAATGTTTATTCCAATATGTGTGAGTGCCTCTCATTAATGCACCAAACCACATAAGTTGATTTGGCAGCTGGTCATGAGGGGTGTTTTGCAATATTTCTTGTAGAGAGTGAAAATTGATTGGAACAACATCTTATAAGTTAGTTTTGAAGAAAACAATAGCTAATTGTTGGCGATGATTCTTCATAAATAAATTCTAAATAAAATAGTGGAATCTAAGATGCTTCCCAAATCTTTGATTATGATATCTCATGAAATACAAAGTGTATTTGTGGAAGTATATTTGTTTTGCATGGGGTTGAAGGGGAAGGGCCACACTAGTTGGATATAAAGTAGGAAAAGCCATGTCTAACAATCCTACAGTATTGTATTCATTAATCAGAGAAGGATTTCTTTCTGACCAATTGAGGGGGGTATTCACCTCAGAGCCAAGCTACAATATTTTTTTTATTGCCTCTAATTTAGGAGGTTCATTAGGTAGTTTTGGAAAAAATGATGATGAGGGCTGTAGATTATTTTCATTGTCTACTTCAGAGTTGTCTATTAGTGAGATAGTTATTTCATTTGTATTGTCTTTTAGATTGTGCAACATATTTGAAACATCAATGGTAGAATCTGGTAGCAAGTTAAGAGCATAAAAATAAACAAGAAAATTACTATAATATTTATAAAAATTGATTATGCAATTGAGGGCATCTATAACATGCAACTTATTTATATAATAGTCATAACTTTGACCTTGTATATTTGATCTATGAATAGTAAGGACTTCAAGATTTTGCAATTTGTGTGGTAGGATTGTTAGCATGAATGTTGATGGTATTCTTGTGGGGGAGTATCCTAGTAGTGTTGGAGACATGTTACACTGATTGTGTGTTGCATTCATGATAGAGTTTGTCATTGATGTCAACATACTAGTTATTCTATGAAGACTGGCAGTGTAGCAGACATAGTTTGGATTCACGCGGTTTGAGGATTAAAGATTAGCCTATGCGCACTTGGTATTATGATCCAGGGTATGTATTTATATTATAGTTAAGAGTGTGTATGGAATTATACATTTTGGATAGGTAAATGAAGGTTTTACTGAAGACTTTGTTTAGGTAGCGTTTACAAAGAGAGACTTCTGATGTTTAGATTTTATCTCCTAACAGAGATGGAATCTAATTGAGAAGACTTGGACAAAGGATGAAGAAAATTCAAACATGATGTGGTTAAGAGTGCTAATTTAGATGAGAAGTGTGTGTAAATTTATAAAGAGTGTGAGCCGACAATTTGACTGTAATTGCAAAAAAGATAAAATATTTTAATGTAACATGTAAAGTTATATCTTAAAATGGTCCTATATTATAATTGTAAATTGGGAAAGCCTCAAGGCCAACTCAATAAATTATTCTAGGATTTGGTATAAAGGATAGATTATCCCTTAGATGGAAAGTGTGATATACAATCAGATCTTTTCATTGTGGAAGATGTGAACACATGTATGAGATCCAATGAACCTAAAAGCCGATATCTTTGGATCAGAGCAGAGATTGGTGCAAGTGAGGCATGATGAGATTACAAAGGAATATATTTGGAAAATATTTTTTTGTTGATAGTTTTTTTAGTTACTTATATTATTCAATGAGGATAATACTAAGATTGTTTGGACAGTGGATCCTTCTGTCTTCTTCACAACTCCTAACAGGGTTGGAATCTCCTAATAGGGACTCATATGTACTAAATGTATTTCATTGAATCCTAAGAGAGTCCATCCTCTTATAGGGAACATTTATATTAGTACATCATCTTGTGGACATATTTCCCACTGGGGCTTTCCCTTTGATCAAGGGTTTCCCTAGTCAACAAAATCTGGTGTTATTGTGTATGTTTATCTTTCTCTGGTTGGTGATATTATTGCTTACATGTTTTAGATTTAATAAAGATAATCAGAATGGTTTTAATAATTGGTATCAAAGCATCAGTTCCTTAAAGAAAAATATTAACAGCTTAAGGAGATATATGGCACATTTCAAGAAAGAAAGTCTGAAGTTTGATGGAGTTAACTATGACAGTTGGAAAGAAAAGATGAAGATACACTTGTTATGCATGGGTGCAAGATATTGGTTGATTACTACAAAGAGAAAGGATGTGATTCAAGAAAAAAAATTTGAAGAGTGTAATGAAGGTCAGAAGGACATATTCATGTACAATATACTTGCTAGAGAAGCACTATTATCAGTTCTTCTAGAAAATGAATTTGCTCAGGTAAAAACTTTAAGGCTTGCTCATGAAGTTTGGATTGATTTACAAAATACATTTGAAGGTGATAATCATGCTAGAAAGGTTAGATTACAGGATTGGATATGATTATTTCAAGATGCTAAAATGATGGAAGATGAATCTGTAAGAAGTTACTTTGGTAGAATATTAGAGATTGTTATAGGAATAAAGACTTGTGGAGGAGAAAAATTAGAAGATGAAGTTGTATGGAAGATACTGAAAACCTTGACACCTACATTCAAAAAAACAACACAAATGATTGAACAAGTTATTTCATGCACAAATGATTTCACAAAGAGACTCTTCTTGGAAGATTACAGTCAACAGAAATGTGGATGAGACAAAGTGGAGAATTGCCTAGAATAGAGACTGCTTTCAACACATTAAGCATTTAACCTATGTTGACAAGAAGTACAAGTACAAGTGGAGACTATGCTAGTTGTAGTTGAACAAAAGTTGAAGAAGAAAAGAATATTAAGGAAGGACTTTCCTTGATTATGAAAAGAGAGCCTAAAGGTAATAAAATCTTTAAATGTTGGACTTGTAATTAATATGGTCATTATTCTTCTAAATGTCCTAAGAGAGTAAGAAATACTAGAAAATACTACAAAGATACAATGCCTAAGGATTTCCATTTTGCAAATAATGAAGAATCTGATACTGAAGAATCTTTGAGTGGAAGTGATGATGAAATAGGATTTGTTGCTATTAAGGAAGAAAATCATGAAAAAGAAGAAGTTAGAGAAGAGAGAGCATTAGTATGACAAGTTGAAAATAAATTTGATTGGATTATAGACAATGGTTGTTCTCATCACATGAATGGAGATATGAATAAATTTATTGAATTCAAAAGTTAGGATGGAGGAATAGTTAGAGTTGGAAATAATGCAACCTGTCATATAAAAGGAAAAGGATCTATTACACTTGATGGAAAGAATGACATTGATGATGTTTACTTTGTTGATGGCTTGAAACATAATCTTTTGAGTGTTGGACAACTTATGGAAAAATAATACAGAGTACATTTTAAGGAGAACAATTGCACTATCAAAGACAAATATGGTAACCTAATTGGAATAGGCATAAGATCTAAAGGTAATGTTTTTCAACTGACACTTGCTAAGATGACATATTTAGTTGCTAAAGTGGATGATAGTTGGTTATGGCATAAGAGATTTTTTCATATCAACTTTGATAACATTGTGAAGATCAGTACTACATTTGCAGTTAGAGACTTGCCTAATATTGTGAAACCTACTAACATGGTATGTAAGGAATGTGTAATGGAAAAATAGAAGAAAAGTTCATTTCCAAGCAATAATTTTACTAGTTCATAAAAATTGGAGATTGTGCACACAGATTTGATTGGTCCTACAAAGACGAGCATTCTATGGTGAAAAGTATTTTATGATTCTTGTTGATGATTTCACTAGAATGATGCAGGTAGCATTTCTTAGAGAAAAATATGAAGCTTTTGAGAAATTCAAGTTATTTAAAAGTAGAGTTCAAAATGAATTTGGTTTGAAGATTAGATGTTTGAGATTTGATAGAGGAGGAAAGTTTACTTCAAATGAGTTTAACAATTTTTGTGTAGATAAGGGCATAAAGAGATAGCTTTTAGCCCCTAAAAAATATGAACATAATGGGAGAACAGAAAGAAGAAATAGATCAGTCACATAAGTAGCAAGAGAAATGATGTTTGAAAATAATGTATATAAGATGTTTTGGAGAGAAGCAATAAATACAATAGTGTACACTATGAATAGAGTACAAATTAGACAAGGCAATGGTAAGACACCATATGAGCTTTGGTTTGGACATGAACCTACTGTGAAATATTTTAGAATATTTGGAAGTAAATGTTACATTAAAAGAGATGATGATATTGGAATGTTTGATTCAAGGAGTGATGAAGGAATGTTTCTTGGATATTCATTGAAAAAAAAATATTATAGATGTTTTAATCAGAGAACCAAGACTATTGTTGAGAGTGCGAATGTGAAAGTTGATGAAAAATTTAGAATTCTAGAAAGGATGCTTGATTATAATTGTGATGAAGAAACTAATCCAAGGAATAATAGATAAAATGTTGAATTATTTTATGAGACTAACAATGATAGAAAAAATGAAATTCAGAATGATGAACAAAGAGAAGAACCTAGATCTGAAATCAAAATTGAAGTGGTGACACCTAACAAAAATCTGATAAAGAATTACCTAGCTAATTAGATAATTGGAAGAAAACACAAATGAGTTATGACAAGAAACAAGGTATATGAAGAATTATGTTTGATCTCTCAAGTTGAACCCAAGAATGCTGATGAAGCTTGCAAAGATGATCATTGGATAAAATCTATGAAAGAAGAACTAGAACAGATTGAGAAAAATGAAACATGGGAATTGGTCCCTAGACCTAATGATAATAATGTTATTGGAACAAAATGGGTAATTAGAAACAAGATGAATGAATAAGGTGAAGTTGTAAGAAACAAAGAAAAATTGGTAGGTAAAGGTAATTCACAAGAATGAATTGACTTTGAAGAAACTTTTGCACCTGTTGCTAGATTAGAGGCAGTAAGAATGTTTTTGGCATATGCAACAAATAAGAACTTTAAGGTTTATCAAATGGATGTCAAATCAGATTTTCTAAATGGAGAACTAGAAGAAGAGGTATACATTGAACAACCTGATGGTTTTTCTTTGAAAAATAAAGAGTATATAGTTTGCAGATTAAAGAAGGCATTATATGGACTGAAATAAGAACCTAGAGCTTGGTATGCAAGATTGGATAAATACTTGACAAAATTGGGATTTGTAAAAGGTAATGCTAATAGTAACTTATATTTGAGGAAGAATGAAAATGGATTGCTAATTGTTGTAGTATTTGTTGATGACATTATTTTTTGAGGAAATGATGAAGCAATTAAGGTATTTTCTGAAGAAATGAAGAAGGAATTTGAGATGAGTATGATCGGTGAGATGAAATACATCTTGGGATTGCATGGTATTTTAAAGAATTGTCAAAGAGATTTGGATTGGAAAAATGTAAACCTATTGGAACCCCTATGATAACTGGTTAAAATTTGTCTAGTAAAGATGAATCCCCTAATATTGAGCATAAAAAGTATAGATCTATGATTGGTGGATTACAATACTTGACACACACTAGATCTGATATAGCTAATGCAGTTGGAATTGTGACAAGATTTCAGGAAGACCCTAAAGAGGCACATTATGCAGTAGTAAAAAGAATGTTTAGATATTTGAAAGGCACACCTGATTATGGACTGTGCTATGATAAATCACATGATTTCACACTATGTATGTACACTGATGTTGATTGGGCAAGAAATTTAGATGATATAAAGAGCACTAGTGGTAGAGCATTCTTCTTGGGAGGAAGATTGGTTTCTTGGCTAAGCAAGAAACATGATTGCATTTCACAAAGCATGACAGATGTAGAATATGTAGTGTTAGAATAACTGAGAGAGGGGGTTAATCAGTTAGATCAATTATCCTACAGTCCCAAATACAAAGATGTACCTTATCAAATAATTCCAACAAATTATGCAACTCGGTAACATAAAATATCAATCTGTCTGTTCACTTTACCTATTACTAGCAAATAACTAACTGTGATTACTGACCAAATCAATTATGCAATATGTAAAGTATGATAGAAACAAATCATCATAAATAACACATAACATAATGATTTAATGCGAAAACCCTGTTAAGGGAAAAACTACCTAGGACCGGTAACCCAAAATAATCCACTCTTCTGAAGTGAGCTCGGTGAAGAGCCAACCCTGTTAAAGGTTACAAACACAATGTTAAGTATGATCTAGTTAGAGGATTTAACACTAACAGTTAACTTTTGACCAACATTCACTATGGGGTCAACAAGATAATAATGTACATTCTCTGAATGACATAGGGCAGAATATAAGATTGTTCAGTCCACTCAGTTAAGATATTAAGATATTTTCAGTTAAACTGATATAGTATGATCTGATTCAAAGATAAATCAATTGAAAATATTTAGATCTATGCTAAGCCCATACAAATCCTCTGATCAATAATCAAATTCACTTCATCAATATTCTTCAAATTACTTTCACTCGATAAATGGTTCTCTAATGCTCAGTTAACTCTATAGTTTGTTTATTTCAATAATCAGTCTGATCAGGCATGCATGAATAGTCTTCACGTGATATCTCTATAATCTTCTTCTTCCAACATGTTTCAACAATGAAACTCATATCTCTTATATAGACAAGTAAACCATTTTCATATTAGCCATTAGATTTTGCCGCTTAATCTCCTGTCCATTTTGCCTCTTAAACCTTCATCGACATATGTGTCATTAACACATTTTAATCTCATCCTTTAGATCTTCTCTGAATTTTTTCAGCCGTGGATCTCATAACAAACTTAATCCTTAATCTCTAAATCATAACAATTCCAGCTCATAAAATTTCAGTCGGTTGTTCTTTGCATTTAATGTTTTCATCCATTCTCGATCAATATAGAAATGCGTCGGTGATAACTAGTTAAACTAGCTCGGTTGATACTGTCAGTCAGTATACACTGCATTGGCTCGGTGTATACATAAATCTTCAATTTATCGACCACATTGACATGTTCAATTTCAAATCTCTTCTTTATAATAGATTAATGTAAATGCTCAAGTAAACAATATAAAGCCATAGACTCATCAATAAGTTACCCAATGTTTACCCTATCCTTATCTGTCATATCCATCTTTTTCTCATGTAGATATCTCAGTTCTTCATCTTTTATTCCTCTAACAGATGTTCAAATGTTTGTAACTAACATGATAAGTACTGTCAAGACTAGTTGACATAAATGACAACATATTGATTGATTTAATCATCTTACATATCATTTCAATACTCAGTGATCTCTAATCACTATTTCTTCAGTTCATTCAGATATTCAATCAGTTGTAGCTCATCAATATCTCCCTTTGGCATTGATGACAACACAAGCAATATGAAAATATGCCATACATACAAAACATGTATTCTACAACTATGCAAGTAAATGTTGTAGCTTGGTAAGCTCAAATTTAATATGTTTAATCACTACAAAACATAACAGCATTACAAGTGCAGACTCTCCATATGGATTTGATCTTTTCAGCTCTCAGATTCCCTTTGTTCTCAATAAAAAATATTCAAGTCTCTCCCTTTTTGTGTGTTCTCAATAACTAATTTTCCATATTCATTCTCTCTCCCTTTGACAATAATGCCAAAGAAAACATAAACAAATAAACAAACATACAGCTCTGCAACAGCCAAGTATTTATCTATTGTGCGGTTCATATAATGTACCTTTAGTGTATAGTTAAATAAATTTATGTTCCAGCTTCTAAAATCTTTCACAACCTTAGACAAAATCCAAAGTGTGATCTATGTGCATCAACATGAATGATCTTCTGATAAGTGTAAGTTGATGCAACCTCCAAATCACATTAGTGACTGGTAGACAGGGGACAGACCCCAAGTCTAGTTCTCAAATGTTCAAAAGTGTCCTTCGGTAATGGTTTATTAAAGATGTCAGCAAGTTGTTCCTTAGATGTTACAAATTCCAGTTGTACTTTCTTCTCTTGAACTTGTTCTCTTAAGTAGTGATACTTAATAGATATATGCTTTGTCTTCGAATGCATCATAAGATTCTTAGAAATATTTATAGCACTAGTGTTGTCACAATATATAATCACCAGGTCAATGATTACCTCATTCATTCCTTCCAACACTTGTCTGATCCAAGCTATATTTGAACAATTTGTAGCAACAACAACATACTCTACTTCAGTAGTGGACTGAGAAATGCATGCTTGTTTCTTGCTAATCCAAGTCACAAGCCTTTCCCCTAAAAAGAATGCTCCACTGGTTGTGCTCTTTCGGTTATCTATGTTTCCAGACCAATTTGCACCGGCGTAAAATTTTAGTTCAAATTTTCCTTCCAATGTGTACCATAATCCATAGTCCTGTATTTTCTTCAGGTATGTCAAGATTCTCTTTACAGAAACCATATGTGAATCTTTAGGATTGGCAAAAAATCTTACCACAATCCCCACTTCTTGTACAATATCAGGCCTACTGTGTACAATATACATTAGTTTACCAATCATAGATTGGTATAGAGTCTGATTTACCTTGATAGATTCACCATCCTTGTTAATTTATAGCCAGTTACCATTGGTGTTCCTATAGGTTTAGCATCTTCCATGCCAAAAGTTTTCAATACTTCTTTAATGTACTTTGATTATGTGATGAAAAACCTACCTTTCTGTTGTATAATCTGCAAACCTAGAAAGAATTTAATCTCTCCAAACATAGACATCTCAAATTCCTTTCTCATTTTATCAGCAAAAGATTTACAAATCTGATCTTGTCCACCAAAGATTATATCATCAAAAAATATTGCAGCAATCAAAATGTTGTCATCAGAATCTCCTTTCATGTACATATTACTATTTTCACTAGTTCTTACAAAGCCAATACTTATAAGATAAACATGTAATCTTTCATACCATGCCCTTAGTGCTTTCTTCAGTCCATATAAAGCTTTGTGCAGTCTACATACCATGTCTTTCTAATTTGGATCAACAAACCCTTCAAGTTGTTCTATTTAGACCTTCTCCTCAAGAATTCCATTCAAAAATGTTGATTTCACATCCATTTGATATACCTTAAATCTTTTATTTGCAACATAGGCAAGAAATATTTGAATTCCTTCCATTCTAGTAATAGGTGCAAAGGTTTCACCATAATCAATACCTTCTTCTTGTGCATATCTCTTGCAAACAAGTCTTGCCTTATTCCTTGTAACTTCTCCATTCTCATTCAGCTTATTCCTAAAAATCCACTTAGTACCAATAACATTTTTATCTTTTGTTCTAGGCACTAAGGTCCATGTCTTATTCTTTTCAATTTGTTCAATTTCCTCATTCATAGCATTATCCATTCCTCATTTTCAAGTGCATCCCTAACATTCTTTGGTTCAAACTCCCAAACTAAGCATGTGTTATGTCTTAACTTACTTCGAGTCAACATGCCATCTTGCTTATCTCCAATGATTTGGTTCTTAGGATGGTGTCTTCTAACAAATCTTCCGAGTACTTGACCTCTCTTTTGCTGATCATTCTATTCAGGTACAATTTCTTACTCGGGTGCTTCTTCCCGATTCTTAGTTTCCATTTTTTGATTCTTGGTAGCATTTTCCTGATGCTCGGTAGACTCATCCTATGGCTTTGGTAGATACTCTGAATCTTCAACATAAGTGAACCTACCATAGTCTTTTGGCTCCTTCATGCTTTCTACATCATTCTTATCAACAAACTCATCAACTTTTACATTAGCACTTTCTATCATCTTATTAGTAACTTTGTTCAAACATTTATAAGATTTAATTTTAGTAGAATATCCTAAGAATATTCCTTCATCACTTTTAGAGTCAAATTTTCCATTTCTATCATCTTTCAAAATATAACACTTACTACCATTTTTTTTAAAATAACTTACACTCGGTGTGTATCCAAACCATAACTCGTAGGGTGTCTTGTTTGTGTCTTTCTTTAGTTGAACTCAGTTCAGGACATATACAGTTGTGCTAACTACCTCTCTCCAGTATATTTGTCCAACATTCTTCTCAATCATCAATGTTCTAGCACAATCAACAATAGATCTATTTCTCCTTTTAGCAATTCCATTCTGTTGTGGTGTTCTAGGTACATAAACCTATCTTTTTATACCATGCTCATTATAGAAGTTAGTGAATTCATCAAAAACAAACTCACCTCCTCTATCAGACCTTACATATTTTAATTCTTTTCCAGTTTCTTTTTCTACTTTAACCTTATACCATTTAAATAGTTTGAATGCCTCTGATTTTTCATTCAAGAACATAACTGTCATCAATCTAGTATAGTCATCAACAAACAAAATAAAGTATCTATCTCCATAGTAGCTCTGAGTTCTCATGGGACCACATAATTCTATGTGAACCAACTCCAAAATTCCTTTACATGATTAGTCCTTACTTTTAAAACTATATTTTGTCATCTTTCCTTTTTGACATTTATGGCACATAACATGATCGGGTTTGGTTAGACTAGGAAATCCTCTAACTTTTCTCTTTTTACTGATCTTAATTATTTTATCAAAATTTACATGACATAACCTCTTATGCCATAGCCATGCATCATCATTTTTCACCAGCAAACAAGAAGTCTCAGCATTGTCAAGATAAAATAAGTTACCTTTTGATTGTCCTCCTATTTCGACAAGCTTTCCATTTTCATCATAGATCTTTACCTTCTTACTTTCAAATGCCACTTGGTGACCTGAGTTATTAAGTTGTGCCACACTTAAAAAATTGTAATTCAGTCCTTTTACCTAGTATGCATTATCACATCTAATTCTATCATTCAATAGAATAGATCCTTTTCCTTTAACCATGCAAGATGTGCCATTTCCCATTTTTACTGGTCCTCCATTATAATGCTCAAGATGATCAAACTTATCTTCATCACCAGTCATGTGATGTGTACAACCACTATCAATGATCCAAGTATCATTTTTACTAACTTTAGAAATGAGTGTTGTTTATACATACCTTTCCTCCTCTTCATAAGCATCTTTCATTGCAACAAATACTACCTCTATATCATCATTAGTGTCATCTTCTTCAACAAGATAGCATGCCTTTTTGCCCTTATCTTTGTGATCTCAGTCATCTCTTTTGTTGTGTCAGTAACCTTTGTTGTTCCTTCTTCTATAGCTTCCATCACCAGATCAATCTCTATCTTTATCTTCCTCTTTCCTATTCGGGAATCTAGCAACAATATGGCCAACTTTTTTACAATTAAAATAAGCTAAAGGTAATTTTCCCTTATATCTACCTTTACCTTTTTGTAGTCTTCGAGCCATAAGAGCTTCAAGTTCATCAAGCTCATCATAGATATTACTTGTAATACCCCAAAAATGGGCTATAAGTTCATTAACCTCCTACATCTACAAATCGAACGAAATCAACATCGAAGTCCTAATCTAAGGCACATCTAAACATCATCGAATCATAATTGATTATCTTAAATTCTGCATCAGGAAATATTCCTAGCAATATTCTTAATTATCTTAATTATCTTTAATTTAATGATTATTTGGCAATAAATCACATTTATCCTAAAGTTTGATTAATTGAATATTTTCATATTTAATTAATTAGATTTAATATCTTGCCACTTAATTGTTTAATTAAATTTAATTCTATCTATTATTAATTGTATTATTTAATTTTGACAATAAATCCAATATCCTATGAATAATTGATTAAATTCTTATTTAATTGATTAATGCAAGTTTTCATTATTTAATAATATAGTTTTTAATAAAAGTTTGATAAAATAGTTAATTAACCCATAAATTAATTATTTTATTTCAAAAAGCAGTTAAGTTGAGAATAAATCACTTTATTTATTTATTAAATCATAATTATCCATGTGCACATTCAAGGACCAGTTAAACTCAAATTGGAAAATCAATGCAAGTCGTTAGCTTTTTGAAACTCAACATCTTTTTGAGTTTTAAAGTTGATCTAAACTTCTAATTCGAGTTGAGCTATGCTTTTGCATGATTTTTGTGACTTAATTATCTGTTATTTAAAAATAACTCAAAAATCAACCTGAGTTATTTGAGTGATTTATGGCTTTTTTTCATGCACCTCCAAAGCCCTAGATTTCTATAAAACCAAGGCTCAGCTCTTCATAATTCATCCACAAATTTGCACAATCACGCTGGAGAATTTGAATTGGGAAAATCAAAGCTCTTGCGAATCGACACCTTTGTGAGATCAATCTTGTTTTGCATTCATTTAGATTCATATTTCATATTATTGTTAGAATTTTCATTCTCATATCATTATCATTTCTAGATTAGCATTGCATATCAAGTTTCATATTATCATAGATTCATATCAGTTTTCATCATATCATTGCATAGAAAATATATTAAAAAATAGCTTAATTGCATTCAATTTATATTTCATATTAGTTTTGCATTCAAATCCTTCGTTTAGGTGTCGTCTAGGTCACTGATCTCGATAGCAATCTGAGAACATTAATCTCGCACCTACTAGAAGGCAGTAAATCGCTTGGTTAAATTAGATTTCAATTTTGCATGATTTTGATTTTTGCTAATCTCTAATGTTTTACTGAAGTGTTGTGTCTACAGATCAGGTACAAAATTCACACACACATTACTATCACTTTCATTCCTTATATTATGCTTACTACTAGATTTACCAATCTTCAGAGAAGACATAAAAGTAGACTCAACACTCGGTACCACACTATTATCAAAATTGTTCAGCTCAAAAGTTGTTAATTTTCCAATCAAACTATCAAGAGTAAGAATGCTACCAGGTGCAGACCTCATTTCATGAATAGAAGATATTCTAATTGCATAAGAAGGCAATAAGGTTCTGTAGACACCGAAAAATCCTTCAAAAAATAAATTATTTTTGTTTTCTGAAAATCCTTGATGACATCATCATTTATTAATTAATTATTTATTTAATTAATTAATTTATTTTTATGGCATTAAATCCCTCTCTCTTAATTAAAAATCTTTAATTAAGGAATCTAGCCTAAAATGTCATTTGGACATTATCCCTAATTTATTAATTATTTAATTAATAAATTAACCAAAACTTTAAAAATAAATTAATTTATTTTTTATCCCAAAGTTGGCCAAAATTCTAAAGAGCACTAAACTCTTCTAGAAAGTCCTAAACCTTCCTCTAAATGGGTCAAATCCCTAATCTAGTCCCTTCAAACCCTAAGCCTAGATATTTAATATTTATTAAATTTACCTTTAATAAATATCTAAATCTCACCAAAAGCCATTTGCCCATCCTTTTATCCTAATCCTAATCCCCTTTCTAATCTTGTCACATTCCATTAGCAAAAGGTTTACCAAAACTTATGCTAACCTCCTCTTAGTCATCCTCCTTAGTCAACAAGGATTGCCACCTCTTGGCCACCTCTTGCAAATGCATTTAAGGATGCATTTAAGCCTTCCTTATCTTTCTTACATGCATTTATTATGCATTTAAGACCTTCTTATCCCTTCCTTGCCACCTCTTGGCCTTGGGCACATTTACCAAATTGTGCACATGCCCTCAAACTTTCAACTCAATCCTCCCTTGACACTTGTCAGGACACTTGTCCTTGACTCAACCCTAACCTTAGCCCTAACTCTGACTCATCCTTTTAACCAAGCCCTTCCCTTTTCCTATAAATACCCTCACTTCCTAAAGCAAATCATCTTTCAACTCTCAAACTCAATAGCAAAGTTATAATGCCATTTTCATTCTAGCATAAGCATAAACTCATCATTTTAGATCATTTTCAAGCTTAAATCACATCTAAATTAGCTTAATTGGATTAACATAGATTCATTTCTTGTTTAATCAATCTTAGTTCATCTTTTAGCTTTGCATATTTGTGTGTTCTTGAGGCCTTTGAGGCAAAATAGGTTCCTCATACCTATTTTATGTCATTTTGGGTCTTCTTGATCCTCAAATCATCCATCTTGCATGCTCCAAGTGCTTGAGTTTGCACACCCACATCCATCTATATCTAAGCATATCAAACGGTGCATGGGCGCATCCGTTTTAGGCTTAAACTGAGGTGGCTTTGATTTTAGTTTATTTACCATTAAATTTGATTTGACTATATGCTATGACGTTTGTTTGTCTTTGGCCTTCAAAATAGGTTTAGGTGCACACTCAAATCCTAGTCTACATTCTGGCACGCCCGGTGGGACCCAAACCACAATCAACTTGATCAAAAGCAACTTTTCATTCTTGCTGTCGTAGGAATTAAAAGAAATCACGTCTTCAAGCAAAGAAATCTCGCCTACAGCAATTAAATGTCACCTTCAAGCAAAGAAATGTCGCCTTCATGAAAAGAAATGTCGCCTACATACAATCTAGTCACGCCTTCTTGCAATGAAATCACGTCTTTGAGGAAAGAAATGACGCCTATGAGCTCTGTTTTCACGCCTGCATAACTGAGATTTTCCTGTGATCGATAACTTCTATTCCGTCCCAGAATTCTCTTCTATCGCCTGCATGTAAAGAAATCACGCCTGTAATGAAAGAAATCACACCTCTGCATATTTATCTGTCGCCTTTTGAGGTACAGATTGTCACCTGTAAAAATGAAATGTCACCTCTGCACTTTCCAGCGTCACCTATAAGCTGGACAGTGTCGCTTTTTGGTTTTTTGTCTTGAGTTGCTTGGGACTAGTTTTTCATTTCTTTTATTACAGCAAAGGTCAAAAAAAAATCTTGAATGACATTAAGGAAATGAACTTAGGTCCTAAGTGTCATTGTCAATTTGAAAATCAAACCAAATCTTGAATGCACTAAAAGTAATGAACAACTCTATTCCCTCTCTCGTTTCAAATTCCAAAGCAAGCAAACAAATTCAATCTTGAGTGATCTAAGGGACAAAACAAAGCTTTTTCAAAGTTCTTAAATCAACTCGCTAATCAAATCTTGAATGCACAAAAGGAAAGAACTTGCAAACGTTCAATTCATTTACATTTTGAGGAAAAGAACAAATCAAAATCTAATCACGAGTGTCTTCATTTCAAAGTTCAAAACATCACTTAATCAAATTTGGGAAAATGAACAAAATCTGCTTGATGTGCATGTAGGAGTTTTTCAATTCTTGCATAATCCTTGTTAGAGTAAGCAACATGGAACATTTGAACTTGGACAAGTTCACCTGTTCTGCTTTTAGCGAGGCCTATCCAAGGATAAGTGCTTCCTCCTCGGAGAATGACCTCAAACCGGTATCCCCTCCGGCCGGTATACAAATAAGCGAATACTAAAAGAATCACTTATATCTCCTAATCATCAGGCGTTTGTGCCAAACACGTGTCTGGGGATGGTAAACATTCCTCTCCCCCAGCATTATTGGCAAGGCTCTTAAGTGAGTCACGGATGATTAGCATAATCGGGTATGGAGACACCACGGAATCATTAGCAAACTGATAAACTAGAGGCTACCCTATCTACATCCAAAAGTATCAAAATCCTTGTGCAAGGACCGATTCCAAGGGGTTTACCGGGTCGCCTCAAGATTACTCACTATTTGTATTCCCTTCTGGGGGATACCAAGTTGTGGGCAAGTGATTTTGATACTCACCTTCCTTAGGTAGATCTGTTTGAAGTGCTTGACAGTCAAAGACTCTGTGAAAACACTTGTTGAAACATACACTTTCAAAGCTTTATCAGAGTCAGTTGTCTTTGTTTTTATCCCGCAGGGTTGCTTTGTCTCTTGCGGAGATTGCTTTGACTTTAACTTTTGCCATTGGAAACCTTTGTCTCAAAATTAGAAGCCTCTTTTCCAAGTGATGCCCAGCAAGAACAAACATCCTAAAGCGAAGTTGCCCAAAAACCAAGCCTATCAAGAGCGAAAAGTTACCAAGAAGAAACTCAAGAGCTATCAAGCCACTATCCAAGCAACCCAAGCAGAGGAGAAGTCCCAAGCCAGACTTGAGAACATTGCCCATAACACCCGCATCAAATAGTTTGCCTTCCGTTTCTGAGTTAACCATCACTTTGTCAACCTTGAGCTAGAAGATTAGCCAATTCCTTGTTCATGTCTTGTTCCATCTTCGGATTTTGAAACCTTGTCTCAACAGTCCTTCATCCTAGTTTCATTCTAGCTTTCATCTTTGCATCATTAATCAAAACCTTAGTTGCATTTGCATTCATCCTCCTACCAGCATTCTAGAATCAATCCTTGTCATTTGCATTATCCCTTTAGATAGAGCATTGTCCCTTCACCCTTCAAATACCTTTTCCACCAGCATCCCCCCCATCAGATTTCCATATCTTTCCGGCAGATCCATCATCCTTTGTTCCAAATCCAGAGATCCACCAACACTTAGTGTTTACCCTTTTGAGTTGTTCCTATCCCATATCCAAGATCAGAGACCATCATCTTCTTTTTTGGCACAACGTGTTGTCATAAAGAAATCAAACCTTGTCCTTGCATAGCCATCATCTCGAGCAAGAGATTGGAGTGTATTGATAAGAAACTTGTTGACCGAAGATCATCAGTCTATCTTAGGTTGACCCCATCATATCTCTGATCCTCCATTTGGGAAAAATAGCAGCTCATTTGTTGACCACTCAGTAATCTTTCACCAGCTTTTCATCGGCAACCTATCTTTCCTCCACCATCTTGATCCATATCTGTTCCATCCAGCTTCCATCATCGCCATCTTGATCCCTATCTTTGCATTTGCATCTTAGAAGTCATCATCTTTAGAAGTTCATCAACTTTGCATCCATCAACATCTTTTAGCCAAACATCTTGCATCCATTTAGCACTTGCATCTCCATGCCTGTTGAGACCAGATCTCAGAAAAGAAGAAGCATGAATCCTTATCCACCAACAACCTCATCCGATCCCAACCTTTTCATCAATGCCATGATGACCTACAATCCTCAGATCCAAGCCAGTAACCCATGTGAAGATCCAAACATCCCTTCATCCCCATTGGCAATCCAAGCATTTGCAAATCCTCCAGAAAGCCCACCAGTGACCAATGCCCTTGTACCACAACATCAGCAAAGCACGTTTGCCCACTATTTGCCAGAAAGTACCTCCATCCCACCATCTCTCTATCCACGCATCCCCATCAAAACAATCCAAGTTCCAGCACAAGCATATTCTCTGTTTGTCCAATCATTCCCCGATCCTATCATGCAAACACCCCAAGAGCTTTCCACCATTCCCCTCTTCTTGCAAGGAAGCCTCGCCAGTCCCACAACATAAGCTGCAGCGCCATCCGCTCCATCTCCTACCCCTTTTGCTTCATCATCTACTATGGCTGCCCAAGCCCAAATCCAACACTTGACCCAAAGTCAGCTTCCACCTCTCACGCAAGCTTTTACACCAAAAGCTTCGCCACCATCCGCAAGTCAAGCAACGCCTTTCACCATCAAAGGAGCACCGTCACCCTTCACCCCCCAAGCACCCGTACCTTCTTCTTTGGGGTTAGCGCAATTGCTTCCCATTCCAACCTCATCTTTCTCTTGGGTGTTTCCTTCATTTTCCTCCTCACAAGCATCTGCTCAACCACAACCTCAACAAGCTCCTTTCTCTCAACCATCATTCATGTCCCAAGCTCCCGTTGCTCCTACCATTCCATCATCCACTGCAGTACACCCTAACACAAGCTCTTAGTGGGGCCTTACACAAGAAGAAATGAAGGCATGGGGGATCCCATCTCAATCCCCTACATCTATGGTTGCAAGTCAACAAACCGCCTTCACCCAAGCAGCACAGCAGCAACTACCCCAACCACCACCGGCTTCAAGCTATTCGTCTCAAATCCCAAATACCTTCCAGTAAGTTCCACCACCTCAACAGCCAACTTTCCCTAGCTATCTTACCCCATCACCCTTTGCTTCTAGCTTCCCCACATCTGTTCCACCTCTAAGTAACGCAGGCATGCACCCAGCTTATATCAGCCAAATGCAAAGCCAACCTCAGCAACTACCACCATCATACCCGCAAGCAGCATCATTCCAACAGCCTCCCCCATAGCAACCACATGTCCCCTTTCAGCAAACACCCATCATTCCTCAACAACAGCAAGTCCCTTGCTATCAGCCCCAGCAACAAATCCCTATCATCCCCCAGCAACAACAAGTTCCCACCCATCAGTTACAATAGCAAGTTCCAAATGTCCAATATCAGCAAGCAGTCCCAAAACAACCACCAGTTCAACAACAGCAAGCAGCCCAACAACATCAAGCAGTTCCATATCATTTACCACAATATCCCCCTATGCCACACCAGTAATATCCCCAGCAACCATTGTCCCAAAATCAGTTCCAACCCATTTATCCACAGCAAGCGCCATATCCAGTTCTACAGCTTCCATCACAAGCAGAAGTCCCAGTTCCCTCGCCACTCAATGCTGAGTGGGAAGCAATGAAAAATGCTCTAAAAGAGCTACAAAGCGGAACTGAGAATAAAACATACAAGTTCGAAGAGGTGTGCTCATATCCCTTCGATCGGTCCATAGCAACTATCCCTTTCCCCAAGCATTTTGAGATGCCCAAGTTTGACAAGTATCGGGGGAAAGGAGATCCAGTAAACCATATCAAAGAGTTCTACATGGCATGCCAAGAAGTGGCTTACAGTGATAACTATCTCCTGCGCCTGTTTCCCAAAAGCTTGGGAGGAACTGCTGTTGAGTGGTTTTACAAAATACCACATGGGACAATAAAAACCTTTGTTGAACTCTCTGAGAAGTTCATCACACACTATGCCCATAATGTGGAGAATGATTTGTCCTTGCTAGACCTATGCAACTCAAAGCAGAAAGACGGAGAAAGCCTTGCAGAATACTTGCAAAGATGGCAGAATCTTACAACCAGGTTATCATATCAGCCGCCAGAGAAGCATCTAACAAAGATCTTCATTGATAACCTGCATCCAAAGCTATCCCATCACATGCGAATGAACTATCTCCAGACATACCAAGACATCAAGAGCAAAGGCATAGGCATCGAGAAAGCTCTCCTAGACAAAGGCACTATTCGTCACTTCAAGGATGATTCCAAAAACAAACCCAACAATGATAAATCCCATTACTGGAATCGTAACAAGAATGTTGTTACAGATGGAGCCACTGACACTAAGAATGTACAATTCATTGTGGCTAGTCCTACACCAGCTCAAACATACCAACCGCCATAAGCGGCCATCTATCAGCAACCACCAGCTCCCGCATATCAAGCACCTATTTATCAGTAGCCTCCTTAAGCTCATCAACCACCTGTGCAACAGTATCAGCAGCAATACCAACAGCAACAGCCAGCACGTCAAGGCAATCCTGTTAACACAGTTAACGTTGCCCCAAGGTAGAACAAACCCAACAATCAGGACAATCCAAAGAGGACTTTCACACCTTTGGGTGAGCCTTTGGATCAGATATTTTATCGGCTAGCCAAGGCAAATATGATCACATATCCGTCCATCCCACAGAAGGATGACAATGCACCAAAGTCTAATTCGTATAAAAAAAATGAATACTGTGATTACCATCGTGTGAAGGGGCACACAATATTGAAGTGCATGCGGCTTAAGAACTACATCCAGGATCTCATTGATCGCAAGGAGATCCAGGTCGATGCACCAGCTCAAGCTTCACCCAACGTCAGTTTGCAAATATATCAAAATGTGTTCCCTCAACACGATATCGGGAAGAATCAAGTCAACGCCAATCAGCCCCAAAATCGTGGCAAAGGCAAGCAAGAAGATCACACAGCAGCCTACATCAACTATGACAAGTATGTCAGATGCATAACTCAAGTTGAGCCCATCCAAGATGAGCCCACCATCAATACCATCCACGTCAGAGGGCCGGATCGACAATGTGCTGCAACTACCCGCAGTGGTAGGATAACTGTTGCCGGTGCTCCTCCGAGGTCAGCTGCTCCTCCAAGGCCAACATCTACTACATCCATAGCATAGTCTAACACCAGGCCAGCATCAAATGCACATGCAACATAGCATAATGCACCAAGTGCACAATACAATATCATAGAGCATCTTGGGAACATGCCAGCCTAAATATCTATCTTGGATTTGCTCTGTACATCACCCATCCATCAGGAGATCCTGGACAAAGCTTTAAAAGAAGGCCATGTCCCCACGGACATTAACACAACTTAGTTTGAAACTCTTGTGGGACACCTATCAGCAGCATGTGCCTTATCCTTCAAAGAATCTGATATACCAGATGTTGCTCCTGACCATACTCTCCCTCTCCGTATTGCTGTCATGGTTAGAGATTTTGCCATCAAACGAGTTCTAGTGGATAATGGCTTAGCCCTCAACTTGTGCACATTAAAATTCATCAAGAAGATTGGGTTCACAAAGGCCGACATACAACATGAGATGATTACTATCAAAGCATATGACAACTTGGAGCGTACCTCTGAAGGTACTATAACTTTGCCTATCCAGCTAGGCCCAGCAATGCAAGATACTGTCTGCCATGTTGTTGATCTTGACCTACCATTTAATATTCTTCTCGGCCACCCATGGATTCATTCCATTAAGGCTGTACCATCTACTTACCATCAGTGCATCAAGTTTCCACATCAAAGCACTGAGGTTACCATCCACGCTGATCCTAACCCCTTCGCATACTGTCATGCGATGGAAGCATCTTTCCCTCATTCTACTCATTATCCTGGAACCGATATTGGTACTTCTATTGCTAGCTCATCCCGATCCCATCACGATCCAGAGACCATCCTCTCTTCCACCTTATCATCCATCAAGATCAACAACTAGGGTTGTGGTGAATACAGCCTCAGTGATGCATTTGCTGTAGGGGCTCTTCCACGTGATCCACATACTCAAGGGCGCCCAAGTTGTCAAAACAAGCCTATTGAGGAACATTATAAGCTCAAGCAGATAGGAAATATGACTTTTGAGTCTCATGGTACCATCAACAGCAAAGAAATGGATCCAGATATTAACAAATGGTTATACAAAGATCCCCCATCCCGTGACATGCAACTTCTTGAGTACTTCAAAGAGAAATATCCAATCCCCTAAAAAATGTCACAGAACACTATAACTATCAAGGTGGTGGTCTAGGACCACAAGAGGACGGAAATTTGTTTCCTATCATACCATCCCAGAATCCAGAACAACAAGGACTTGGCTTTAATACCCCTCGCCTACCCGAACAAGAGCCCAATACCACAACTACGGACACTAACATGACCAACGTGAACTTTTTGAATAGCTAGGATGACCTTGTGGAAATCGAAGACATCCCCGAAGAGAAAGACATCTGATCCTACGATGATATCTTTGCCGACGACACCCTCTTGGGAACTTCTGTTCTCCAACAACTCTCGATTAACCTCATAGATCTTCCCCTCACAAACCCCGACCTCATAGATTGGGACCAACCAAGCATCGCACACATTGATGAGTTCCAAAGTGCACAAGCACTCCTAGAATTCATGGGGGCATCAGGTCCAACAAGTAATCAAGATCCAACATCAACCTCTGTCTATCAGCTTCACCCAGAAGGATATTTTGGGGAAGAGGCAAGCTTTAGTCGCAAAAATGAAATAGAAAAAGAACATCATGAGTCTTTATGTGAAAACCCCCTTGGGGCACATTCTGATTCCAAAATAGTAAAAATAAAGGGCGTATCTTCTAGCGAAAACCTGGCAATTCAGGCACTAGAAGATGAAGCCTTGCCTCTTCCCCCTATCCAAGATTATAGACCAGAGCAGTTGCCGATCATCATAGAGGAAACCAAGCCAATCAACTTGGGAACAGAAGAATGTCGAAGGATCACCTACATTGCAGTCAACCTAACAGAAGGAGAAGAAATCACTCTCAGTGCCTTGCTCAAGGAATCCATCATCAACTTTGCATGGTCATACGCCCACATGCCTGGGCTTGATCCAAACCTTGTTGTTCATCACCTATCAGTAGATCCAAACATCAAGCCAGTGAAGCAGAAGCTAAGGAAAATGCATCCAAAGGTAGCATTGCTCGTCAAAGCAGAGCTTGAGAAGCTCCTCCAAGCTAAGATCATCAGAGCAATAGATTATTCAGAGTGGATCTCTAACATGGTGCTAGTCACAAAGCCTTCTGGCGACATCAGAATATGCACAGATTTTAGGGACTTGAACAAGGCATGCCCTAAGGATGACTTCCCATTGCCAAACATAGACATGCTTGTAGACCTCACAGCGGGTCACGAAATGCTATCACTCATGGATGGCTTTTCTGGCTACAACCAGATTCATATAGCAGAAGCAGATCAACATAAAACAACATTCACAACCCCATGGGGTACCTTCTGCTACAACATGATGCCATTTGGGCTAAAGAATGCAGGAGCAACATATCAGCAAGCAATGACAGCAATCTTCCATGACATGATCCACAAGATCCTTGAGGACTATGTGGATGATATCCTTGCAAAATCCAAAACAAGAGATGAGCACCTCAACATCCTAGAGTGTGTGTTTGATCGTCTGAATCATTATGGCTTAAAGCTTAATCCTAAGAAATGTGTCTTCGGCGTAACATCTGGCAAGCTTCTAGGCTTCATCGTCTCTCAACGAGGCATAGAGATCAATCCTAAAAAGGTAAAAGCAATAACGGAGATGCCTCCACCAAGAAATCTCAAACAGCTCAGAAGCCTACAGGGCAAGCTTCAATCAGTTCGGCGGTTCATCTCACAACTAGCAGATAAGTGTCAACCCTTCTCACATCTCTTATGCAAAAATGCCAACTTCAAGTGGGATCCCATATGTCAAAGAAGCTTTGATAAGCTCAAAGAGTATCTAGCTAATGCTCCAATCCTAGTACCACCAGTTCCAGGATGCCCACTCATCCTTTACATCTCAACAACAGCTACAACACTAGGGGCACTCCTAGCATAGCATGATGATGAAAATAGAGAACGAGCTATCTACTACATCAGCCGTACTCTTGTGGGCTATGAGCTTAACTATTCACCCATGGAGAAAGCATGCCTAGTAGTGGTCTTTGCCACTCAAAAACTTAGACATTACATGCTTAGCCACACAATCAAGCTCATATCAAAGGTGGACCCTCTTAAGTATCTGTTATCAAGGACAACCCTCACAGGCCGTATGGCAAAATGGGTCATGTTACTCAGCGAATTTGACATTCAGTATGTAGATCGCAAAGCAATCAAAGGGCAAGTCATTGCCGATCAACTAGCAGAAGCACCACTGGTGGATGCCTATCCACTAATCATGGAATTCCCCGATGAACACTTATGCATGATTGAAGAGTAGCCCATGTGGAAACTATACTTTGATGGGGCAGGAATCCTATTTGTCATACCTCAAGGTGACTATATTCCAAAATCATTCAAGTTGGGATTCCCCTGTACCAACAACATTGTAGAATATGAGGCACTCATCTCAAGTCTCAGAACAGCCATTCAGTGGAACATCACAGAACTACAAGTCTTTGGAGATTCACAGCTCATTATCAAGCAAGTCCTTGATGAGTATCAGACAAAGGATGACAAATTGCTACCCTACAAGCAACTGGTGGATAAATTGAAAGAGCATTTCCTACATCTACAATTCAATCAGATCCCAAGGCTTCAAAACAAAGCAGCAGATGCAATGGCAACCATCGGATCTTTATTGGAAATCCCACATGACGCAACACAATATGAATTTCTAGTCGAGCAACTACATTCACCAGCTTATGAGAATGCCGATGTAGACATGGTGTGTGTCTTGGTTGGTCCCCAATCCCCATGGTACCATGAAATCCATGCATATCTAAAAAATGGTATCATATCTCCCCATCTCACCAATAACCAACGCCAAAACCTTATTCGCATAGCTTCCTACTACACTCTTGTAGCCAACACCCTATATCGTCGCGGGTATCACAATGTCCTATCTAGATGTTTAGATTCAAACGAGGCCGTCCTGGCCTTACAAGAAGTTCACGCTGGAATTTGCGGTGCCCACATGAGTGGCATGGTTCTAGCAAAGCAGCTGCTTAGAGTTGGATATTATTGGCCAACAATGGAACATGATGCATGTGAATTTGTCAAGAAATGTCTCCCATGTCAACAGCATGCCAATTTGATACATGCCCCAGCACAGGATCTACAGCCTATTGCACCACCGTGGCCTTTTTCATGTTGGGGCCTTGACCTCATTGGCTTGATCACCCCCCTCTCTTCGGATGGACACAAGTATATCATAACAGCCACAGAGTACTTTACCAAATGGGTTGAAGTGATTCCGCTCACCCTTACTACTGGCATCCAAATATCCAAGTTCATCCTCTACCATATCATTTGTCACTTCGGCATACCATCTACCATCTTCATAGACCATGACACACCTTTTGAAAACCAACATGTGGATGATCTATGTGCCAGACTCCACATCCATCACCGTTTCTCCAGTCCATATTTCCCTCAAGGAAATGGCCAAGCTGAGGCAACCAACAAAACTATCTTGAAAATCCTCAAGAAGGTTGTCAATGATTCTGGTCGTGACTGGCATCTCCAAATCAATCCTGCCCTTTGGGCCTATTGCACTTCTTATCGCACTCCCACAGGCACCACCCCATACTCCCTTGTATATGGTGCTGAAGCGGTTCTACCGATCGAGGTTGAGCTTCCATCCTTCCGCGTCTCCATGAAGAACTATACAACTGATGAAGACTATCGTGTGGCCCAGCTCACACAGCTAGATCTGCTAGATGAAAAGAGACAGCAAGCCTACGATCACCTGGTTGCATACCAGAATCGACTCAAAAGGAGTTATAACAAAAAGGTCCATCCTAGACAGTTCCAGGTCGATGACATGGTCCTTAAAGAAAATCAAAAGGTCCTAGCAAACAGAGAAAAGAAAGGCAAGTTTGAGCCTACTTGGTTGGGCCCCTATGTTGTCACCGCATCCTTTGGCTCGGGAGCCTATCAGCTATCAACACCAGAAGGTGAGCCCTTGAATGATCCTATCAACATCATCCATCTGAAGAGGTTCTATGCCTGAACCTGATTCTGCATATATCAAAAAATCCAAAAACATTCAAAAAAGCAACAAAAAAAAGAAGCAAAAAAGCAAAAAAAGAAAAAAGAAAAGAGAAAGAGAAAATAATCATCCAACGGTGAAAACTTGGCAATTCAAGCGCATTGGACAGGTATGTTGGTGAAAACCTGGCAAACAGGTGCCAACATAGTAAACTGAGCTATTTATCTATTCAGTTGTCCTTTCAGCTACCGTCCTCTTCCTCCATCCATAACAGATCTCCCAGCAGTTCCATCTCCCCTATCCTCCAAGCATTCAGCTTTCATCTTCTTCCGACCCATCTGCAATCCATATCCTATTCCAAAGCTTTGTACCATATCTTGTACCATATCCTTATCCCTTTCCTGTACAGCGCATTCCTACCTGTATTTATCCTTCTTGTCTCTGTCCTAGTGAGAGTCCCACCGAGTGTGATCTTCCTATCCCCAATCCTGAGCTTCTGTACATATCCCTTGTGCATATCATTCCTCCTTGTTGTACATAACCTTTGTCCATCCTGCAACAGCATTTGATCAAATATCTTGTCCCATCCCCAGCCTCAGAAAACTTTTAGTCCCACTCGGGCCTCGTGCTTCAGCAACATCAATTGTCGACTTATCCTTGCTCATCCTGATCATTCCTTGAACTTCAGCTTTTGCCAGCGAACAACTACACTTATTCTCTCACCAACCCATGGGTCCTTGAGGATATATCGTTCCTCCTGTCTGACCTAATCTTCCATCCTAGTCCTTGAGGATATATCATTCCTCCTGTCTGACCAATCTTCCCACCATCAATCAAACCTAATCTCTCTCCTTGGCAAAGGATGTCTTTTTGGAGTTATCATTTTGATCTTGGATTTTTGTCCTTTGGGTCTTGTTAATCTTTTTGGCTTCTCATTATCCCACCAGGGTCACCACGATTCATTATATCACGGTGTGCTACGTGTGTGGATAATCTGGGGCAAGGTCTTTTGATCTTTCGCTTCTGCCTGTGAGTCAGTTGTGTGTTTGTGGTTCCTTCAGCATCAGTTCCGCCATGTCGCTTCTGCACTTCATGTGTGATGTTGGGGCAACCCTGTGTGTTTGTTTAGCGTCAGTCCTCGTCAGTCCTCTGCGACGTTGTTAAAAAGCCTCGTGATCCCAGTATCCTTGGCAGGTCTCTAACATAGCTATATTAAATCTAGGTTGTGCATTCCCGTTTGCACTTGGAGCTATTTGGTCCCTTGCATTTATCATATAGATTAATCTTGCATCTTTGCATATAGCTGCATCTTCCATCTTGCATTTCCATCTCATCTTGCATATCATCCATATTTGTTCTTAGAAGTGAGGTTATTTATCTCCCCTTTCTTCCTAGGCCCTTCCTTCCTCGTCCCAGTAGGGCACTCTTTGTCTTCTTGCTGTCCCAGGGCGTAATCCCTCTTCCTTCCTCGTCCCGCCAGGCACACTCTATCCCAGGACGTAATCCCTCTTTCTCCTTGTCCCACTGGGCGCATCTTCCATGATTTTGTCTCACCGGGGCATGTATCCTCTTTCTTCCAATCCTCCCGGGCGTCATACCCTCTTCTTCTGATTCTAGCCTTGGCATCTTGTTTTCTTGTCTTTGACGCCATACCACTTGCGGCATCGCATCAAAGAGGGGCAAAATGTAGACACCGAAAAATCCTTCAGAAAATAAATTATTTTTGTTTTCTGAAAATCCTTGATGACATCATCATTTATTAATTAATTATTTATTTAATTAATTAATTTATTTTTATGGCATTAAATCCCTCTCTCTTAATTAAAAATCTTTAATTAAGGAATCTAGCCTAAAATGTCATTTGGACATTATCCCTAATTTATTAATTATTTAATTAATAAATTGACCAAAACTTCAAAAATAAATTAATTTATTTTTTATCCCAAAGTTGGCCAAAATTCTAAAGAGCACTAAACTCTTCTAGAAAGTCCTAAACCTTCCTCTAAATGGGTCAAATCCCTAATCTAGTCCCTTCAAACCCTAAGCCTAGATATTTAATATTTATTAAATTTACCTTTAATAAATATCTAAATCTCACCAAAAGCCATTTGCCCATCCCTTTATCCTAATCCTAATCCCCTTTCTAATCTTGTCACATTCCATTAGCAAAAGGTTTACCAAAACTTATGCTAACCTCCTCTTAGTCATCCTCCTTAGTCAACAAGGATTGCCACCTCTTGGCCACCTCTTGCAAATGCATTTAAGGATGCATTTAAGCCTTCCTTATCTTTCTTACATGCATTTATTATGCATTTAAGACCTTATCCCTTCCTTGCCACCTCTTGGCCTTGGGCACATTTACCAAATTGTGCACATGCCCTCAAACTTTCAACTCAATCCTCCCTTGACACTTGTCAGGACACTTGTCCTTGACTCAACCCTAACCTTAGCCCTAACTCTGACTCATCCTTTTAACCAAGCCCTTCCCTTTTCCTATAAATACCCTCACTTCCTAAAGCAAATCATCTTTCAACTCTCAAACTCAATAGCAAAGTTATAATGCCATTTTCATTCTAGCATAAGCATAGACTCATCATTTTAGATCATTTTCAAGCTTAAATCACATCTAAATTAGCTTAATTGGATTAACATAGATTCATTTCTTGTTTAATCAATCTTAGTTCATCTTTTAGCTTTGCATATTTGTGTGTTCTTGAGGCCTTTGAGGCAAAATAGGTTCCTCATACCTATTTTGTGTCATTTTGGGTCTTCTTGATCCTCAAATCATCCATCTTGCATGCTCCAAGTGCTTGAGTTTGCACACCCACATCCATCTATATCTAAGCATATCAAACAGTGCATGGGCGCATCCGTTTTAGGCTTAAACTGAGGTGGCTTTGATTTTAGTTTGTTTACCATTAAATTTGATTTGACTATATGCTATGACGTTTGTTTGTCTTTGACCTTCAAAACAGGTTTAGGTGCACACTCAAATCCTAGTCTACAGGTTCTTAGTATTTTACTTACCACTGTATCTTCAGAAATGATACCACCAACTCCTTGGATAGCATTGACTACCTCTTTGATTTGGTTTATGTACTATGTGATATTTTCTCCTTCTTTCATTTTCATGTCATCAAATCTACCTCTCAAGCTGTCAGCTCTAGATCTCATCACATTTGCATCACCACCATAAACTAGAGCAAGTTTATCCCATATTTTCTTTGTAGTAGTGCAATCCTTGACATCCTCAAATTTAACTTTATATAGAGCAGCAACAATCTCTATCATAGTAATATTATGTTCATGTCAATCTGTTAATTGATCTAGAGTCAAAGGATCTATTGTCGGTTGCATGTAGCCATTGTTCAGTAAAGGTATAGCAGATTCTCCAATTCCAGATATGTGAAGTCTCATCCAACTTTTCCATGTAGTAAAATTGTCTTTGTTCAGCTTCAACACTTCCCTCTTATACATCTTGTAATCTTTCTGCTGAAGTCCTTAAAAGTTTGTTCCAAGCAACCAATATCCTCTGATACCAATTGTTAGAATAATTGAGGGGGGGTGAATAAGTTATCCTATAGTCTCAAATACAAAGATGTACCTTATCAAATAATTCCAACAAATTATGCAGCTCAGTAACATAAAATATCAATCTATCTGTTCACTTTACCGATTACCAGTAAATAACTAACTGGATTATTGACCAAATAAATTATACAATATGTAAAGTATGATAGAAAAACTATCATCACAAATAAAACATAATACAATGATTTAACATGGAAACCATGTTAAGGGAAAAACCACTTGGGACCGGTAACCCAAAATAATTCACTCTTCTGAAGTGAGCTCGGTGAAGATCCAACCCTGTTAAAGGTTACAAACACACTATTAAGTGTGACCTGGTTAGAAGATTTAACACTAACATATAAATTTTGATGAGAATTCACTATGGGTTCAACAAGATAACAATGTACATTCTCTGGATGACATAGGGTAGAATATAAGACTGTTAAGTCCACTCGGTTAAGAGATTTTATGAATCATTAATGGTTAAACTGATACAGTATGATCTGATTCAAATATAACTCAATTACAGATATTTAGATCTATGCTAAGCCCATGCAAATCCTCTAATCAATAATCAAATTCACTTCATCAATATTCTCCAACTTACTTTCACTTGATAAATGGTTCTCTGACGCTCGGTTAACTCTACAGTTCAGTTCTTTCAATAACCAGTCTAATCAGGCATGCATGAATAATCTTCACATGATATCTCTACAGTCTTCTTCTTCCAACATGTTTCAACAATGAAACTCATTTCTCTTATATAGATAAGTAAACTATTTTCATACCAACCATTATATTTTGTCGCTTAATCTCCTTTTCCCATTTTGCCTCTTAAACCTTCATCGACAGATGTGTCATTAACACATTTCAATATCATCATTTAGATATTCTCTAAATTTTGTTAGTCATGGATCTCATAACAAACTTAATCCTTAATCTTGAAATCATAACAATTCTAGATCATCAAATTTTAGTCGGCTATCCTTAACATTTAATGTTTTTAGCCATTCTCAGTCAATATAGAAATGGGTCAGTGATAACTAGTTAAACTAGCTTGGTTGATACTGTCAGTTGGCATACACTACACTGGCTTGGTGTATACATAAATCTTCAATTTACTGACCACATTGACATGTTCAATTTCAAATCTCTTCTTCATAATAGATTAATGTAACATGCTCAAGTCAACAATATAAAGCCATAGACTCATCAATAAGTTACCCAATGTTTACCTTATCCTTATCTGTCATATCCATCTTTTTCTCATGTAGATATCTCAATTCTTCATCTTTTCTTCCTCTAACAGATGTTCAGATGTTTGTAACTAACATGATAAGTACTGTCAAGACTAGTTGACATCAATGACAACATATTGACTAATTTAATCATCTTACATATCATTTCAATACTCGGTGATCTCTAATCACTATTTCTTCAGTTCATTTAGATATTCAATTAGTTGTAGTTCATCATGTAGCAGCAAAAAACAATTGTAATTAGATTACATGGAAAAAAATGTTGAAAGACATTGGAATTGAATTCACAGAGCCTTGTATCATACATTGTGATAACACAAGTGTAGTAAGTATGTCAAAGAATTTGATATTACATTCAAAGACAAAACACATATATATTAAGTATCACTTTTTGAGAGAAAAAGTTACAGAGATAGAAATCAAATTGCAGTATGTCAACACAAAGGAGAAAATAGTAGACATTTTTATAAAACCTTTGCTGAAGGATACACTTGAGTATTTGTGAGGTATGCTAGGGATTATGCTCCAGCCTAATTTTGAATAATTGATGCAGAAATTGCATTAGTCTAGAAATATCATAGCACTATTTTCATTATCTAGACTGAATGCTTGATGCTTCTCCTATGGGGGAGTATCTGTATTTGAGCTGAGTCATTGAGGACTCTTGGTACTAACATTTAACAGTGTCTTTGGACACTTGAGATTATTAAAAATCTTATGTAGAAGATGGACTAACATAATGATACCTTTGTCATTGATTTCAATGGGGGAGAGAATAACACATGAAAAAAATCCTTTGATATGTATGGATTAATATCAATGGGAGAGAAGAGTATGAGAAGATCATCCTTTGGGGGAGAAATGTTCAAAAGATTCATATTGATTGATGAAGAGGATTTGATGATTGATGAAAAGGATTTGAAAAGATGTTGATGTATGGGGGAGATTAACACCTTCCTTATGCATGATGGAAAAGTAGATGCAACAGAGGTATGTTTGGTATTTATGGAACTTAGATGTTTTTCATCTATCTTGCCATCAATGCCAAAAGGGGAGATTGTTAGCATAAATGCTGATGGTATTCTTGTGGGGGAGTATTCTAGTAGTGTTGGAGACATGTTATAGTGATTGTGTGTTGTATTCATGATAGAGTTTGTCATTGATGTCGACATACTGGTTATTCTGTGAAGACTGATAGTGTAGAAGATAGAGTTTAGATTTGCATGGTTCGAGGATTGAAGATCAGCCTATGCACACTTGGTATTATGATCTAGAGTATGTCTTGATATTATAGTTAAGAGCGCGTATGGAATTATGCATTCTAGATAGATATATGAAGGTTTTACTAAAGATTGTGTTTAGACAATGTTTGCAGAGAGTGGCTTTTGATGTTTGGATTTTATCTCCTAATAGCGATGGAATTTGATTGAGCGTACTTGGACAGAGGATCAAGACAAGTCAAATATGATGTGGTTAAGAGAGATAAGTCAGATGCATAGTGTGTGTAAAGTTATAAAGAGTGTAAGATGACAGTTTGATTGTAATTACAAAAATGATAAAATATTGTAATGTAACGTGTAAAGTAATATCTTAAAATGGTCCTATATTATACTTGTAAATTGGGAAAGCCTCAAGACCAACTCAATAACTTATTCTAGGACTTGGTATAAAGGATAGATTATTTCTTAGATGTAAAGTATGATATATAGTCATATCTTTGCATTGTGGAAGATGTGAACTTATGTATGAGATCCAATGAACCTGAAAGCAAATATTTTTGGATTAGAGTAGAGATTGGTGCAAGTGAGGCATGATGAGCTTACAATGGACTATATTTGGAAAATAAGTTATTGTTGATAGTTGTTTTGGTTACTTGTATTAT